>JAGGAS010037687.1:0-12670 GCA_017657355.1 Termitomyces sp. K1Ac | reverse complement strand
CATTCTAGAAGGCCAAGAAACAGTGACTGTGAGAGGCAGAACGTAAAGCAGAGCCTCGCATAGTCGTTCAAGAAGTCTGGAGCATGGGTGCCGAAGGCCGAACAGCGAACAGCTTAAACCATTACATCCATACGCTCAGGTAATCGAGAAGTTGAAATCCAACCTTTGTTGTTGTTTCTATGCCAATCGTAGTACAGCGACAGACTCCACATGCGCTGTTTGTGGAAACAAATCAAATCCGCGAACGCTCTCCAAGACGTACTTCCTCCCAGGCTCATCACCCTCCGTCGCCTTCAAAATCTTCCCGACGTCCCTGGCCTGCGTATGCACATTACAGCTGACATAAACCACCGTTTTACACCTGAAATCCAGTAATTGTCGAATGAAATTGTCGTCGCACCCCTTCCTCGGCGGATCAATAACTAGCACCGTCTTTTCTGGTGGAAAATCACCAACGGTAGCGAAGATGTCCGCGGCATCGCCAGCACGGAAGGATATCTTCTCGTTCGGAATCTTGTTGAGCTCGGCATTGTTCTTGGCGGCCTTGATAGAGTCTTCTGACAGTTCGATACCAGCCACAGTTTGGAAGTGTGGGGAAAGCGTGATAGCGAAGAGTCCAGCACCACAATAAGCATCGACAAGGTGAGTAGGGGGTTGCGCATCAGAATTGGTGGTGATTGTGCCTGTGGCGGTAGGGAAGATTGCATCGCGCACGTAATTCGTGAGGGGCACAAGAACAGAGTTGTTATTCTGGAAGAATGAGCCAGCGACGTATTCGAAAATGAAGTCCCCGACTTTCTCTCGTGCGGTAGCCCTGTGGTCTGTGATACAAACATGTGTTTCCAAGGACGTTGATAGCACATCGACGGGATCTAAGGTCTCGCCGGTCTTGTATGTAGGAGGGACAGGCAGTGAATCACGGTAGAGCAGCGAAACGCCTTTCTTGTACGTATAGATGTTCCTGACAATCCATGAGCGACACATGATGGCAGAAAAGAGACAGGATATACTTAGTGATGTTCTCTCGAGCGGAGCGGTAGGTTTCGTTGATGACTGGCGTGGCAATGGGGCAGTCCTTCACACAGATAGGTAAGTCAACGAGACATTTGTTTGGAAAAGGTTGTTACCTCGATATCCATCGTTTTTGACGTGCCGACACGGTTGAACCCGATCTTCAACCATTCTGGTTTTGTTTCTGAAGGAATTGGATTTTTTTGAACCGACTTCGGAGGAGCCTCAAAATGAGGTGTGAGTTTTGTACGGTATTCGTACTGTAATGGCGATCCGATCGTGGTCTGGACAGGCGGGACACTCGACTCAGCGAGGCCTGTAGTTGTTTGTTAGCTACCGAGCGATGAAGAAGAGTTTATCCAGACCAGAGAAGTTTTTGTAAGCCTTAACTACAACATCCCGTTTCCAGTCTAATTGGGTCTGGTAAGAAAGCATCTACAAGTCACTAACATGTTAGATAAAACATGTAGAGATTTCAGTGCGATATACCTGATACTGGCACCCTCCACATGTCCCAAAATACTGACACCTGACGCGGTTGTTGTCCCGGAGCTCGGTATTCGGTGTTATGACTTCCAGGAGATCAGCAAAGGAATGGAGCCTTGCATTGCGGTATATTCGCGCTTTGATCTTCTCTCCAGGCAACGCGAAAGGAACGATGATTGTCCATGGTCGTGACTGGTCAGGTGAACGGGCAATAGCTTCACCTGTGAAATAATGGTAAGCTTCATTCTAATGCTCGTTGTTCAAGAAGTTCTCGAGATAGTATTTGATTGTCCAAACATTCTTAACACATACCATTGGAACAGATGTTGGACACTTCAACTTCGACCTCTTGATGAAATTGATACGGAGAGTCGAACTCTGTGCCGTCCTCCAAAGCTTGATCGACAACATCTTGACCAAGGACCGCTAGCACATCTCTCCATAGAACATCCTCCGCAGAACAAGGTTCTGGAAGGCCGGTTTTTTTCTCTCGACGTTTTTTTGCGCGTTTACTCTCTTTTTTCTGTCCTCTGCCCGGTAACCTCGGCCTCTTTCCCAATGGCAATTCTAGCTCAGAAGATGGGAGCGCATGGATTTGTCCGGCCTTCGGAGAGTGTGCCATCCTGGTCGTATAAGCGAGATAAGAGTTTCCTCTGAAACCACGAATACGGACAGACGAGTAATTGAGGTATGCAATAGATCGACTAAAAAGTAATCGCATCCTCTACGGAGAAAGTAAGAAGTCACCAAGCGATGCGTGTGACATTACGTAATAAGAGATAATCCAAGTCCGCGGACCGCTTCAAGGGGCTCTTGAACGGTCGGGAAATCTTTACATAAATTGCGCTCGTGAAGTCTCAGCAGAGACTTTCACCGTTCCTATGAGGAATCTATGGCTTTTGCTGCTGCTGAGAGGAGTCGCCTTGTCTTCTCCACTCCATGTGACACTGGCGGGCGACCGTAAGCATCGACCCGTGGCAGAGCCAGGTTCGCCTGAGTTTTGGTATCATATAACCGTCAGTGTTTTCCTGGTTCTTCTGGGAGGTGTGTTTGCTGGGTACGTGATACCACTGCTATACGATAATTGCTCAATATTGTTCAGCTTGACACTAGGACTTATGGGACTCGACGACCTCCATCTGCGTGTCTTAGCAACTTCGTCAGAGGATCCGTATGAACAGCAGAATGCGAAGCGAGGTACGGGATGATATTGTGGATGATGTCAGTGTCCATTATAACTGATACATCTATACATAGTTTTGAAACTTATGTCGAAAGGGCGCCACTGGATTCTTGTGGTAAGTAATGGTGTATCATCTCAATCGTGTCGATGTTCACAGCGTCAGTCAAGGTTCTTCTCCTATGTAACGTAGTGAGTAGAGCAACTAGCAGAACACTGAAGTCAGATACTCACCTCTCTGATAGGTCATCAATGAAAGTTTGCCCATCTTCTTGGACACCGCCGTACGCGCTCGACCCTTCTGTTGCGTACCCACGACTGATTCTGACGTGCCAGATCGGAGGAGGAATTGCGGCCGTGGCTATCTCTACCACTGCAATTGGTATGTCATACAGCGCTATCTTTCAGACCCAGTGATCACCTGTAATACCCGGCTAGTCATTTTTGGGTGCGTCTATGAAACTTGATTACTCCAATAGGTTGTCTAACTTTCATTTCAGAGAGTGCGTATGATAGCGCCTAATGTGACACTTCATTTTGACTTTGTGTGCTATAGAATCATCCCCCAGGCAGTTTGTGTTCGCTACGGACTTGCCATCGGCGCCAAATGCGCCCCCTTTGTTCTCGCTCTCATGTGGATACTCTGTCAGTGCACTTTCTGGTTACAATTTGACTAAATGTGTTGATGCTCTCCAAACAGCCCCTGTTGCGTGGCCAATTGCGAAGTTACTCGATTGGGCTCTCGGGGGTAAGGAACACAACACGTACAAGAAAGCGGAGCTCAAGTCCTTCCTCCAATTCCATCGCACTGGCGAAGAGCCTCTTCGCGATGACGAGATCAACATTCTCAATGGTGTATTGGAGCTCAACACCAAGAAAGTGGAGACCATCATGACACCCATGAAGGTAAACACTCCTTCGTCTCTCAATCAGAAACGCCGACGGACATTTGAACAGGACACGGTTACATTGAGTTCGGATACCATTTTAGATCACGCTAAGGTGGATTCCATGTGCGTCATGTTCACTTCCGATCCATTTCATTGCCATACTTCAGCCTCAGTTTACTTAATGGTTACTCGCGCCTTCCTGTTCACGCGGCTGGAGACCCGACTGCGTTCATTGGACTGCTTCTGGTCAAGAAGGTAAGGCTCTGCCCATGTCTTACAGGAAGTAGTCATTAACTCAAGTGCGAATAGCTCTTGACCTACGATCCTGCCAAGGCGCTTCCTGTATCTGCCTTCCCGCTTTCTATTCTACCAGAAGCCTATCCGTCCATAAATTGTTTCCAAGCATTGGACTATTTGTAAGTCCACCTTCTATCTTGCAATATGGAAAGGTCTTGAATGGAAAAATGTCTTAGTCAAACGGGCCGTGCCCATCTTTTGCTGATTAGCAATACTCCTGGCCAACCTGGAGGCGCTATCGGGGTCATTACTTTGGAAGGTATGTCTCAGATATCTTACTCCGGTCCTGTTGCTCATCCAATTCTTCCAGACGTCATTGAGGTGAATGGATTCTGGTTTTGACGATTCATACTTGCTCACATTCTCTTCCTTAGGAAATTATCTCTGAAGAAATCGTTGACGAGACCGACCGTTTTGAGGATAATCAGAGTAAACGACGTGCAAAGCGTGTGACGACCGCCGATGTATTGAGAGGGTACGTCATTGTATCACACCACTAAAAGAGTCGACTGACGACTGCCTTTAGTATTGTTGAACGGCAAAAGAAGACGGAAACTCTCGCGATTAAGAGACCAGACTCTCCCTCCAACCGCTCCGAGGCTTCTCCTCTCCTAGTGGCCGTGACAAGTCCTAGAACTTACGATTCTATCAATGTTATCTCGGCTCTGCCACAAAGTACCTTTGGCCAGTCGCCCATTGATGCTGAGCGCTGAACCACCAAGTTGGAAAATAGAGGGGCAGTTGTCATTGACTTTTGTCTGTTGCGTTAACCGGCCTTCCACATAGTCTAGTCTGGAAATCCAAGATGTTTTTGCTACTCTCATTTGCAACGCATGTGTCAGTACTTGAAGCTTGAAGTCAGACATTGGATAAATTGGTCATAAAATAAATACACAGAAACGCTTCAGTCAACGGTGAGCGTGAATTGTCCTTCTTTCAAACCAAATGCACTCGCTAAGTTCTTGAGGGAATTCAACTCATCAAAGTTGCTCTTCGACATGGTCCATCCTTTCGAGTTGAAATCCCGATCTATATTCCTCTTCTTCGTCCGCGGGAAACATAACCTCAGCTCCCTCAAGACTGAATAATTTAGACGAGAGGCCACCATATCAACCAGACGCCCTTTTGTCACATTACACTCCGGTAGAACAAGCTTGCGAAGTTTTGGCATGTGCACCCAGTTTGGCTCGATCGTCAAAGCGTCTATGACGGAGTTGTTGACAACAGGCACGCAGAGTTCGAGTTCACAAAGGTTCTTGAGAGTGTCAGGGTATACAAAGATTCTGACAGTCTCGTATGCTGGCATGTAGGGGTCGAAGATGTACAGGGAAGTTAGAAGTGAGCCGGAGAGTCCAAGGAGGGCAACAATGCCGTTAGCGCTTGAGGGTGGGATGTCTTTTTTGACACGCTGTTCGAGGGAAGGGATACAGGAATCGGGATAGATGCCGTCGTGAATAATCTCCAGTGAACGAAGTTCCGGTAACATGAAGCGCTCAAGAATGGGTGTAGCATCATGTCCGTGAACTTGAATTCTGAGACGACGAAGAACAGGGAGGTAGACAATACCACGTAAGGCATTATCTCTATGCTTCTTCTCCCTATTCACGAGGTTAGACCATTCAAAAAACTGGGGTTCATGAGAGACATGAGCGAAATAAGACATATCATCATCCCAGATTCTGCGGATCTCTCGCAGCCTACGCACGTCACCGACTTTCATCCGGGGATCCAAGGGGAGGATCGGGAATCGCTGACCCTCGTCAGGTGGTGGCAAAACTAAGTCGATTTCCAAGTCAATGAGACTCGAGCAACAGATGATACTGACCATAAGACTATTTAAGTCAAAATGCTGGTTATGTATCGGGAGCTTGAGATGGGTAACCCAATCCCAGGGGATTAAAAAAAAAGGGAGAACCTGAAGTGAAATAACACGGGGCCGCCAAGAGACCTTTTGTATGCTACTTCGTCGGGAGAAAAAATTCCAGATACGACTTGAATAGCGAGAGTCTCCTAAGTCAAGTTCCACGAACTCCAAGGATGGGGCATTAAAGGTGGATATGGTTAAAGGGAATTCGCCAACGAGTTTGATAGTCAAACTTTTCATTCGCCACGAGCATTGATCGCTGAAAAAAGTCTTCAGAACCCATTTAATCGCCAATTGATCATGTCCTTGATCGTTAGGGGGGGCATGAAGGTAAAGGGAAAGAAGCAAATCCTCTGTCGACTTAGTAAACTGCAGCCACCACTGGATCATGGAGAACTGCGCCGTTCTAGGCTTGTAGATGGCAAGTGAGCACCAAAGTGCTGGACAGCTTCCACAAGAGTTCCTCCATCGTTTGCAAACACCAAGAAGAGTCGTCGGGCTCGCAGAGGAAGAGAGATTCGAGGTCAGAGTCGGCTTGTGTTTCACATGGTCAGTTCTGTAGTCATCGCCTCCGTCATCGCACAAATAAGATTCGAAGATGGTGAGTAGCAAATGCTCTGATAGGTTATGGATGAAGCATTTTGATTTCTTGACTATGATTTCTCTTGGAGGTCGATATTCGAGGACCTCTGGAAAGAAGTTTTTGATGGGGACTGCGGTTGGAGACATGAGTAAGTAGATGTCGGATTGTCTTGTAAAGCTGTTTATATCCACTAAACAATAAATAAGCAAAATTGGGAAAGGATTTGTTCCATAGCTATGAGTACCTTACAGTGTCTGACGTGGAGCTTTTGTTTTTGTTGTTGTTGCGCAGTGCGGATGACCTTGTATTGAAGGCCTGTTTTGTCGTCACTCCTACCACATTCTCCCAGTTTTGTTGGATCTGGACCTTTGTTCAATCGTAGACAGCATATATAAAAGATATTTTTGTCAAGTGAACACTGCAAACGGCTAACGTTGTTTTTGTTTGGGCCACTCTCCAATGAGTCCAAGTCCAACTTCGATCGACGGTCACGGTGACAATAATTCGAAATTGGAACAAGGCAAGAACAATGGCTAGAGTATTCGGGGAAACTGACTACATCCCGACGAGCTCCTTCATTAGGTCGGGCACACGAGCGTCTCTTTTACTCTCTTTCCTGTCTATTCACACTCTCTCCGGTTTCTCTTTCCTTCGTTGACGAAGTTTGTAATGCTTTCACGTTCTTTACTTTTCTCTATTGCTCTGGGTGTAAAAACTAGTGAGTCCTACGACTTGACATTTTGGCGTTTACTTATACTGCGTAGTAGCACAGTCTTCAACTTCTGTTGTCTGTGTTGCAGGTCAATGCCTTCAAGGCCTTTCAAATATCACTCGTGAGTGATCGCTTCTTTTAACAAAGGTTTTGGACTGACGACTCTAATAACAGTTGGCACCAAGGTCACTATGCCAGGCGCCCCGGTTTCCATTCAACTTCTGCCAGGGCAATACACTTCAACGACCAACCCTCAGCTACTTCACAATTTTCTTACATCTTCTTCAGCATCTTATTCGCCATCTGCCGGCTTTGGGAATTCAACTTCGTCACCATCACTACCCTTGAACCTTGCTCTCGAACCAGGCCTCGCTATTTATTCGGATAGACTTTACTCTGGTCAAACGGGATTCTCTCAACTTCCTTCAACCCCTTCGATTAACTCATCAACTCCACTCACCGCTGGCTCTCTCGCTATATCCAATAATGTCTGGGTTGTTGTCAATACCGACTCAAAAGACCGTATAGTGCTATGGGACGCCATCCCCGATATATCCCAACTTCCTAGTGACACATCTTCCAAGACTTTCTCCCTTCTCGACATGCAATCTTCAGCATGCTCCCCTCCTTGCGCTGGGGCTGGAATTTGTTCCGCCTCGGGCACCTGCACATGTCCTACAGGCTTCACGGGTGCCACCTGCGAGTCATGTGCATCCGGATTTTTCGGGCCCACATGTCAACAATGCCCTTCGGACTGTGAGGAATGTGACGACGGAATCTCTGGCTCTGGGAGGTGCTTGAAGTTTCTCGTCGCCAATGCACCTTCAACGTGCAACTGCCTCAACGGCGAGTGTGGTTCTAATGGGCAATGTACTTGTAATGCAGGATGGATGACTGCGGACAATGGCACAGCGTGTGCCAAGTGTTCGCCCGGATTTTTCTTGAGCTCCACAGGAGACTGTCTAGGTATGTCATTTTGGTGTTTATCTGTGTCAAGCTGAGCTCATATAAATCAGTGTGCCAAGTAGGATGTACTCAATGTGCAGATGGAACAGGAGCTTGTATCTCTTGCAAGACAGACTTTACTAAAGATCTTAATGACAAGACCAAATGCATTTTCCCTCAGGGGACCACTAGCACTGGTCAGCTTTGCCCCGATGGTACCTTCAGTGACGGTACAACGTGCAACTCATGTTCCTCCGCGTGCAAGACATGTTCTGGTCCGACGTCCAACGATTGTGTCCTTTGCGCGACGGGCTCGTATCTATTCAATGGAAACTGTCTTACTGCAGATAGTAACGGTGTGTGTGAGGGATCCGGTCTGATAGCAGATAACAATAAGCACGAGTGTGATAGTGAGTGATCTGTCAAGCAATATGTCACGCCTTTCTTTATCTCGTTTTCCCCGCAGCATGTGGCGCCAAGTGTACTTCCTGCCAGATTCCAAACTTTGACGCCGCATCCACAGTCAATCAGCTCCAGTGTACCGCTTGTCTTCCCGGGTTCGTACTTTCAAAGGGTCAGTGTGTTGAAAGCTGTCCCTCCGGTACCTTTCTGTCACCTCAGGACAACTTGACTTGCACAGGTGAACTATATTACATTGATCACGCCGATATGCTTAACCGAAATGATTCTTAGCATGCGATCCATCCTGTTCGACTTGTACAGGTTCATCTACTTTCTGCCTCACATGCGCAGGCAATCAACTAGCCTCTGACGGAAAGTGTGTCACCACCTGCCCATCAAATACTTTTAACTCTTCTGGATCTTGTGTGGCATGCCATCCAGACTGTGCGAGTTGCTCGGGGCCGTCATTCGACCAATGCTCGCGCTGTTCCTCGGATCGTCCCGTATCCTCTAATGGCAGGTGCCTCTCAACATGCAGTCGATCGCAGTACTTTGATGCAACCTCCTCTTCATGCCAACCATGTGATTCGAGCTGCTCGAGTTGCTCTGGTCCTGGACCAAGTAACTGCTTGGCCTGCTCTAGCTCGAGCCAGGTACTCCGTTCCGGCTCGTGTGTTTCAGCAAACTGCCAAGGCATTTCAAGCGTCGTGACTGGCCTTGGAGTCTGTCTTTCGGACCTGGTACAAGTCCCGACGACGACCGGGACTAGTACAGGTGTCGTTCCATCTATCACAGGTCTCACGAACCCCACAATCGTGAAGACTACTCGTCGCCCTCTGGCATGGTGGGAAATTCTTCTTATGGCGCTGGGTTGCGCGTTTATCTTCTTGATGTTCCTACTATGCTGGCGCCGACGCGCGCGCCGAAAACGAGCCAAGCGCACGGCTGTTTTTGCCTCAGCCAAACGACTCGACCACAAACTTACGTGGCGCGGTCGGCTAGTAAGATTTGGTGAGCGGCTGTTCGGATACAGACCCAGCACGGCGGTGCTTCCCACACACGCCTGGGAGAGCGAGGAAATGAAGCTGCACGAAAAGAGGGTTACCGAGAATGCTCGGAATTCATCTGATCTCGACCAATTCATCAGCGCTTATGACTACTCAAAGGAGGAATCCCGGTATAGTAAGGCATCGTCGAGCCTTTCCCCACTTGATGACCACCAACCTCCTTTCAAAATGCGCCGTAAACCACCTCCGAGTCTTTCGAGCCGGCTGTCTGCCCATTCTATCTACTCTGAGGTAACGGGACAACCACGACACTCACCGGAACCACGGCAGCCCATTAGAAAAGACTTTTTGTCCTCGCGCCTGTCGAGGAGCACCCTGGACTCCTCATTGTCGGCTAGAACACAGGAACCTAAACGTGACCTCGCGGCTCCGGGCGGGCAGACGGAGGCAGAGGCATACGCGTCTTCCGTGCGGGCCGCACTCGTGGCGTCGCCACCGATCAACTCTGGAGCTTACTGGATAAAGCCGACGAACACCGGCGGTTCGTCGCACAATCCGTTCCGTCACCTTACATAGGCTCCCGCAGAACCAACGGCATTACATATACCTACTCACTTTAAACTCGGACACATCCAATACACTACTCTGCATCTTTCCAGAATTCAGAATCACATTTGTATCGACCATAGCTTCCTCCTGTACACCATATACTTACATATACACTGTTGCATTTTTCCAAAATTGCCAAGAAACGGGGCCGGGGTTGCGCACAGGGTCGGCTGATCATATTACGGTAGAAATGCACAATGATGTGTGAGCACCCAACGTGCTACCCCAGTGGACAGATATGGATATATATATGTGTGGAGTAGCACTAGCAGTTGTGAGTATGTGAAGGTATGTAACAGCAGGTACTCAACAAGTAACGCAGCTCGCAGAAATCAAGAGGGATACATACTCCCAATCATTGGTGTTGTCATCACGTGTGCTATTATATATATGATGAATCTTAAGTCCGATTTCAATATTCGAGTTTTCGATATATGTAACACACCTTGCTCCGGGTTTATGATGTCGTCTTAAACCCTGTCTATTCGGCTTTCCCTTTTTTTTTTTCCCTTTTCCCCCACTGGCGTGGATTGCCAGGACTCGGTGCAAGACGTCGTTGCGTATCCTTCGATCGAGGCTTGCAGACCATTTGTCTGGCTTCTGGGCTTATCTGGTCATGCTTGTTGAACGGACGTCCTACAGTTGGGCTTATTCAGAAGACATTCCAGGCTCTAGGTGTGGGCCTGAGGATGGGCCATGGCCACGCTCTTACCAAATCCTCAACGAGTCGGAGCTGTGGCGGGAGTTGCAAGCACTTGCAAAGCCACAAAGTGTAGTCTTTGACGAACAACGAGGGTGGCGAGCGGACAGCATTAACTTCCAGCCGTCGCCTAACACGAAGACACAGGACCGATACCTTGTTACACAGCTTGACATCCTTGGCCGTCCGTGGACCTTGACCGGAGTATTTGACGGTACGGCCGCACAGGTATTCATTTCACAGGTTTGATCATTTACCCTAGCATTTCAGGCCATCTCGGAGATGTCACGGTGGAACATGTCGCATATCATCTGCCAATCATCATTCGTGATTTTCTGCGCAAAGAGCTCGCAGATGACCCCTCTGCCTTTTCATCACCAGCCCATGTGGCTGACCTCTTCTCGCGTTCAATTCTTGCTTTTGATGACGCCATTGCTAATGACGTGCTTGAGCTGTTCGGTGGACTCGAGGGATTGGACAATTTCTCCGATGCAGAGATACGGAGTATCATCAACGACCAACATAGGGGCGGTGCTAATTGGAAGAAAGCTCGTCTCTGTATGTACGGCACCACAGCACTCGTCGCACTTATCGACCCGGACCACGAAAATCTTTGGATAGCGAACCTTGGAGATTGCCAAGCAAGTGAGTGTCATCACAAAGCCGGTCACGATGGCTAGCACGCATGCGCAATTACTGATTTTTCTGTCATCTTTCAAGGTATGGTTTCATTGAACGATGCTGGCGACGACTGGATAGTAGAGCGCTTAACTACCGACCACAACGGAGATAACGACGCGGAAATCGAGCGTGTCCGACTCGCTCACCCCGATGAACCAGAATGTGTAATCGACAGACGCGTCCTTGGGGCACTTGCCCCGTTTAGATGTGCGTCAAAGTTCCAAAAATAATTTCCAACTCACGCTGACAGTTGCCCCTGACCTACCCCGCATCCCCTGAAATAAGGCCTGGGAGATATACCCTTCAAACAGCCACCAGCCTTCACACGTCGCATTCTATACAATCTCTTTCCCGGATTTCACAATACGTCCCCATGGGAAGAGTTTCTTGTTCGTAACCATACTCCCCCGTATATAACAGCACAACCTGAGGTTACCTATCGTCGGCTCGGCGGTGCCACACGTGGTCCTCGGTTCCTGATTCTGGCGTCCGACGGCTTTGCGGACCTATGTTCCGGTGAAGGGCAACGACGGATCATCTCGGCGTGGGCGAAGTCCATGGTGGATCAGCCTTTTGAAGCGCAGAAAGCTAGCGACTGCGTTCCTCTCGAGCGATCTGACAATATGGCGTTACGATTGTTGCGACAGGCGCTTGGAGGTGACGACCGGTACAGTGTTTCGTGTGTGCTGACTCTGAACATGGACGTGGCGTGGATCGACGATACAACTATCGTGATACAAACATTGTGATTAACCCATCTGGATCCTCTCACCTCTCGTCGTGCTCCTCATTCTCTTTGATTCGGCTATTGTATGTTATGCTTTCATAAGGCTATTTTTGCTGTGTTCTTCAACTCTTGCATTTACTGTAATCACTGTACTAGTGTGTTTTCACGAATCACGACACAATTTTTGTGTCCTTAATGACCATCAATTACGCTTTGTGGTCCACCTTAACACACGGTTTTATCTTGAACTCCAGTTGGTATTTTATTGATTGCCTTTGGATCTTTCATGCGTCTTTGACGAACTGTGCAAGTTTAATCCGATTTTTCTACGCGCTAGGGCTGTCTAGAATGCTTGGGTCTTTCTTCGGATGTCATGGGGTCATCGCATACATAGTCTAGGTAGCGCCTATCGCCGTTTGCACTCCCGCGAACTTTAAGGGAGTTTTAGTATCTGACACCGCCGCAACATAGCCGAGTCGCAAGTCCTACGTACTATGAATGGCAAGGCAGGATATCATCTCTCAAGTTTCGTCGAAACGGAATTTACTTTGGACGTTGGCTGTTCATAACGGTTTT
>JAGGAS010037686.1:0-18749 GCA_017657355.1 Termitomyces sp. K1Ac | reverse complement strand
CTCTCACTTCCTCCTCTTCTCTCCCCACACTTGACACAAGTTGCGATGCAGTTTCTCTCTACCTTCTTCGTGTTGTCTTCCCTCGTCTGCGCCTTTGGTTCGCAACCTGGTGCTGTTGAAACAAGACAGGCGTCGGATAACATCGTCCTCATCAATAATGCCCGCTCTTTTTGGTACGTTCGCTGCCACTCCGGCTTTTTACAACCCTCATGAAGATCTACACACCTAGCCTTATCCTGCCTCGGTAAGCCTTCGCGTTTTTCTTTCCCTGGAATCACTGGAACCACGGACGTCGCTCTGTAGCACGCCACACACGAATATAGGAGACAGTGAACATCCCGGTGGAGAGAAGACATATTGCTCCGCTTCTGCACAAAAGTCATCTCAGCAAGGGCTTCTGCCCGACGAATTCTGGCGCAAAGTTGATTACACATCAGGAAAAGGGAAAAACGGGAAACGGTATACACAATGTAAGCACTCCCTCCCTCCTTTAACGACATCTTTTCATGGGCTTTACCTCCAGTGACGGGATGCATCCGCCCTGAGCTTGTGGATCGCCTCAATCCTGATGATGCTGGTGGTCAGTACGACTCGAATGGTGGAAAGGCGGGAAAGGGGAATCCTATAGGCAGCAAATGCATCGGGTGAGCCCAAATATCCTTCAGTGCAGCAGGACTTTGCTTTACTCATGGAATGCGCTAGATACAATTACTACGTTGAACTCGTCGAGCCTGCGGGTCCGCGCGCGTGTATCAGGTGTTGTGATGATGCGGCTGACTGCCCAGTTATACGAGGTTTGTAGTGATCCTTGACACACCCATAATCAGAAGCTGACTAGATCAAAGATACGAAAGGGTGCCCCAACGTCATTCCAGGCAATTATTTTGATTGTTCACTTTGACTTCTCTTCTCTACGATGTGACTTGCTATGGGACTCGATTATATATATCATTTCTGGTATCAAGGACATGAGCACAAAAGGCTTGTTGAAATGATTCCCTCCTGACAGTTGAGGTCAAGTGCTATAATTTCAATCTTTGCGAGGGCTTTCGCTAGTCGCGGAAACGACGATGGATTCACGTCTTTAGGTCAGACCGGCCATGCTTACATCCGCATCATGGACTTCGACAAGACTCACCTTTCTTTGTATTCTCCTGACGTCATTCGATCTACCCCCCGTGCATATCTCTGAACATCCGATTGCCGAGTCAATATTCAAGAGGAAGTCTCGAAGCAGTACATACTTGCGGATATGCTGGGGACAAAGGATCAGGTTAGACATTCCGATGCTTTCGTTCTAATTGTCCTTCTCATGTTACTGCGCACAGATAACCCCTTGGACTTACAGTAGAAAAAATCCGGACTTTCCGTTCCATGCGTACCTCAGTCAATGCTCAGTTTCAGGCATGCATATACTGTATGTTCTTGGTTATCCTACAATCCATCTCTGAATTACAACCTTGCTTACTATTTCCATGCTAATGGGAGAGTTCATAGGAAAGGCCGCGGATGCATTCGAGGTCGGTAAACTCTGTCGAGTCTCGACACGATCACAGGCAAGACAATCTTCACTCACGACCTTAATCTGCATTCCCGGACCATAAACGGCCACCTCCCGCCGCATCTTTATCCGTTTTCCCTGTGCCATAGCAGGCCAGAGCGTACCCGGCTCGCCTTGAAACACGGATTTGATATTCGAATACGGAAAACACTTGCATCAGTTAAAAACCCGCGGATATAGAATGTAACCATTCGTGCAGATTCAGTCACTGTCAACCTTGGACAGATGCAAATTCTCTTCTTCACGTTCTTACTTTCTTTCTCTTATGTTAATCTAGCCATTGCACTGCCTGGAATCCACAATTCTACGCTAGAGCCCCGTCAGGCACCGGACAACATTGTCTCCATCACAGACGCGACCAAGTATTGGTACGCCCCGACCATGTCTTTATTGCTACATTATGGATGACGAATGTATATTCATGTAGTATGATCATGCCTCGGTAAGATTCGTTTATTCAGCTTCGCGTTTTGGTCCTGACAGAATACTCTGTCGCAATGCAGGAACGCCCATACAAACATCGGAGATAGCGAACATCCTGGCGGTATGAGAACGTATTGCTCGCCTGCCGCGAGATATTCTTCCAGCCAAGGTCTATTGCCGGCGCAGTTCTGGCGCAGCGTCGCATTTAAGAAAGGGAAGGGAAAACATGGGAAAAATTACGTACAGTGTGAGATCATACGCCCCACGTATGAGCTATCACTAATTTGAGTCTAGTGACGGGGTGTATACGCCCCGAGCTCTTCAGTCGGCTCAAGCCCAAAGATGCTGGAGGGCAGTATGATTCTAGTGGCGGTGCCGGAGGAAAGGGAAACCCACAGGGTAGTATGTGCTTGGGGTAGGTAGATATTGACATCCCGGATTTGTTGAAATCAATGCTGACTATATTGCAATCAAACAGATATAACCATTATGTGGAACTCGTTGAACCTGCAGGACCTCGTGCATGCATCAGATGCTGCGACGACCCCGCTGATTGTCCAACAAATAAAGGTGAGAATCATCAATTCATATCTGAGAAACTTCTGGTGCTGAACTTTTACCAGACACACAAGGATGCCCGAGCGTCATCCCAGGAAACTATTTCAACTGTGGCTAGTGCCACACGACAAGCTCTATCAGGCATGGATACTCTTTTCCATCATCATCGGCAAAACATATCAGATCCACACGCACACGACCGGCGTCGTTATCCAGGCCTTACTCGGCTGACATATCATTTTAGGCCAGGTCATAAGTTACTTCAGACCGTATGTATACATGTACAATATTAATTTCGTTTATCCTGAAGCCGGTTCGATCCTCATCACGAGCTTTGAATCGTAGCCTTTGCCTAACAACCTGTACCTATATACAAGAACACGGTCGTGACTAGCTTAGTGACTAATCAGGCATAAATCCGTTTAGGAGGGCGAACCCTCTGCTATACTGTCATTTGGATCCGTTGCCGGTTTGGAGCTATTGTTTTTATCGAATAGCTAGGACACCACTGGCTCGAATTGAATTCTGAAGACGTACTTCCATACCAACTGTATTGTCCATCCTGAATTGGTTCGCGCCACACGACCGTGACTTGTCACACAACACGTGAGCGTCATACGACTTTGGTCACACTGGACATGATAGACTCGGACACTCACAAAGTCACACTTGTCCAAAATTATCATGCCCATTTGTACAACCTGCACTAGCTATATCTCGTATCTGTACACAGAATATGAATCAGCGTATAATCTTAGGCTCGAACAGTGCGTCCGTGGCCTTCATAACATCAGCATATCGACGCGGCGTGCTGAACCTCTTTTTCAAGTCAGCCTGTCATTGTTTTGCAGACCCTTACGTCGAGCATGATTCGTTAACGCTGCTACTCGACCTTATTCTTCTCAAGCGGGGGGTATATCGACATCTTCTGTATAATCGGGGAACAAAGCCACGTAGGCCAGCAGCCAAACCTAACGAGACGCGTGGTGTAGATCCTCGGGTCCGGGAGAAGGTATGTGTCTTGACGTGCGAGAAAAGACTTCTTTCCATAAATATTGTGTTCTATCCAGGAAAGATGGATTCTTGTCTTCAAACTTGGCGCAATCCTGATCTTTCTAGATGCGTGTATGATGGTAGTTTTGTCGTTCTGATTACATACTGACAAATGGTATGAGAAGTCATCAGATGGAGCCACCTGAGTAAGACTTCCATCTAGGTCACTGTCTTCGAGCCTCAGTTCATGTTTGTAACAGGTCCTGATCAGCCAATGACCCGCTCTCCATGGACGAGAGAAACGTTGATTGGATTTACTCGCGTTTTCATAGGGTGTTGTGCTGGCAAGAATACTATCCGGCTTGCTCTCAATCTGCGCTCACGATACTTATAGAAACGATAGCGTTCCATTCTGGGATTCTTATCGCATGTTCTGCTGTACTGCGCCTCCTCTCATGGGTGCAAGCCTGGCGATATCGTGGAACAGCACCCCCAAGCTCTGATATCAAGCGGGAATTCAGGTTTTTATCTTTGCTGTTCAAGTTCCGTGACCTGCTCAGTCGTCCTCCCAGATACTCTCTCATACCTTTGACATTGTTCTATTCATCCTTGACGAAACTCTTCCTTCTCTTCCTTCTGACGATATGGCGTCCGACGCTATCCCCCACATCCACATCCATTCTCGACGAATCCTGGGGCGGAGAGTATCTGTACAATAACACTCTTGTCAATGCCTTCAAGGTCTTCGAAGAAGACCAGATCAACCGTGAATGGATCATCCGCAACGTCCTAGGCGGAATGTCGGCTGGATTTGGTTTACGTGGTAGGTCAACCCCTTTTTTGAGAGTCGCAGAGAAGAATTATTGTCAATCTCTATGTAGTTGTGCTTGACATCGAGCCTATATTCACGTCGATCATTATCCTGGCGGGCTGGAGAGTCAAAACCAGCGTGACAGCCATTTTGAGCGCCTGGGTTGGCGGCACCAGTGAGAGTGCCGGTGAAGCGTGGAGAGCATACAGTATTCCCTGACCTCCACAGTTATTTATTGTAATCAAGGTTACCATCCGTCTTTCAATCATCAAGAAGGACTCGAATTCCAACTTAATAATGTACATGACTTATTCATGTGGGTCCATGCATGGATGCCAGGGGATAGATCATGATAATGGCTTCATCTTCGTTGTTGTCATCATCTTCATTCAAGTACTTTTGGTGGATGAGATGTGGAAATCCGGTCGCTTACCCTAGGCTTCCACGAACGCCTTGCCAGTCTCGTCCAGTCGGGTTGGCTGCGACAATCACAACCAGTCTACGCAAGGAATTGGGAGCATCTCTTTTCCAGCTGATTTTCAGTTTCATTGGAATGATGTTCAGTCTGTAGGGAAGCACCGGGTGCGTCACATGAAGCTTTTGACTCACGATCCGAACATATGTTTCTTCTTGTTCAAGTTGGAGTACGTATGGAATGCTCGAAGTACTGTCAGATGTAAGTCCCGGTGAAATGGCCAGGACTTGAACTCAGTTGGTAGTATTTTCTTTCCATTGCACTCTTCCAACATTCCATTCCACACCGAATCTGTGCTTCTTGACAAACCAAGTTAGGCCCTTTGATCTGTGCGGGGAAGAAGGCACAACCACAAGCAAGATCGAGAACAAGAGACGAGGTCACATAACATTTCTGCTGCCGGGGTTGATAGAAGGTCTAAAGAAGTTGCCATATTCTGTTGGAGTATCTTGGTATGATTTCTAGAATTTCGGACAATCCTGAATTTTACATTTGCAGTGCACAAGGACCCCTATTCGAACCTTTTAACTGGGGCCCGAGTACATGGGTAGTACACGACTCCGACTCGGATAGTTCCTAGAATGAAGAAACGAGGGCGGGTTTACTGGGATCTCGTCGCGGGGTCATAATCAAATCAATATGTCGTGGACATTGGCTGGTTACAGGCACTGCACTGAGGCACAGATAGCGTTGCTCATCGCCGCTGATGACTCGACGACGAAAGTGCCTGTCGCGTGTGGCAGCTCTGAGTAGTTGCTCTGATTGCCAGTCAAAGAAGTGTGACTAATGCGAACTGTCAGAAAGTGGTTGAATATATGCATGAGTCGATGTTGATGTTGGGGGTTCAACGTTCAACAGGCGTGATGAGCAAAAATGTCATAGTCTTGTCCCGATTTGCAAAGCAAGATTGTTAACATCCTTGAGGGTCAGATGAGAAAGAACTCAATGTCTTGCGGCTCACGGGAAGTGGAGCCTGGGAACGACTTGCCAACGACTCACGAGATTCCTTGTAATACGAGGTCAGGTGAGGAAGGATTTCAATCTCATTCCGTGGCTTTCGGGACGTGGGCGACGACCCACGATACTCGCCACCAAGTACCCTGTCAATGCACAATGTTTCCGGGGCTCCGTTAGTGCCGACTACGGTGATCCAAATACTGGAAACGGTTGCAAGCAAAGGGCTCCTCAAATGGGAATTGCTGTGGAGTCGAACCAGCGGCCCTTTCATAATCAGCAATTCGCAGTGACTAGGATCAGTTTCGAGGAAATTTTGAATATTTGGTCGAGTGATTACTTTCAGTGCTATCTGAGTAATTGCCTCCACTTAAATATCACCTGTCCATGTGAACAGCTGTGCACGTAGGAGAGAGGAGAGCAAGGAAAGGCAGATTCAGAAAGAAAGTATGAAGTCACATGTCACATGTCACTGTCCAAATTCGGAGCGTCACTATTACTCATTCAAGTTCGTCATCATATTGGAAACTTTCTTAATTATAACCATGATCATTGCTCTCGATCTGAGCAGCCAGGAGCAACCGCTCTATCAGTGGCTTGAAGACGTCTAAAATACTGAACAATACAGGCCCAATCATCCTGTCCACGTCGACGAGGAGATCACAAGCAGATATGTTCATAAACTTGGTTTCGGGGGCTTATCCAACAATACTCTGGCTCGCGGCTCGGACCTGAAATCACTGATCAGCAGCAGAACCGACTCATTGCGATGACTCGGAAGAAGTGCACCAACGTGGTAGACCAACATCTTGAGCAACAATTTAACAATTTCGAGCTCGAAGGTCCGAATGGCCGTAGTCGCTGCGTCGTCACGGAAGTGCTGGGCCTTCCGTTGGCAGATATGAGCTATATACCGAGAAACAGACTGCCCAGTGCCAACGTCAATCGTCCAAAAAGTATTCAGAGCGCCCAGGGGCTCGCGTTCTTACACTCCTGTGGTTACGTCGTTTATGAGGGTAAATCAGTTTGCAATTCATGCTCCTGTACGCTAACAACCCCATACAGACTTCTGTCTCCCAACAATATTCTCTTGACTTCCATTCATGGTCGGCTGAAAAGGTTATAGGTATTTCGGAAAACCTATGAAGGAAAACGTCGAGAGGCAAATCAGTCACATCTGCAGCGCTCATCTACGTGGTGATACCCCTTTATCCTCTCCGGCTAGCCAAACTTGTCCCAAAGTCAAATGACTGCTCGAATCAAGATTTACGGATTTCGGCGAATCATTCCTTGCCAGAGATTTAGATAAACCATTACTTAACACTCCGATGTCCTTGGCTGCTCCTAAGATCCTTTTTCGAGACTTCTATGAAGTCCTAAAGTTTGACGTTTGGTCACTCGCATGCCTGATCTACGAGATGCTCGACTCTCAGTGTCTGTTTTTGACAATCGGAACGAAATCATCATCCATCGAGATGGTTCGCACGTTGGAAAGCTTCCAGATCGGTGGTGGAGCCAATAAGAGAAACGTGACATTCTTTGAGAAAGATGGCACATTCAAGCCCGATTCCGGGGACCACTTAGGAGGGCCTAGGCTTGCTGAGAGACATACGAAGGTATGACGAAGAAGGAAAAAGGAACCCAATGAAGAATCCAAACCGGTCCTTTATTACGGTATGAACCAGAGGAAAGGATTACCGTCGAGGAGGTTGTGTCTCTGCTGCCGTTTTTTGAAGCTGGACCATCGTGTGAGCTTTAGGTCTCCTCAACGAGATTGTTTAACTTAATGTTCAGTATGTTTGACTTCGCTATCGTCCTTCGATCGCCACCTACCTCTCACATGATTGAAAAATATCATTCGCGTGTCGCTGAATTTGGCCGTATGATCTTGGATAAAGCTTGCTTGACTACAGGTCAGCCATGAAGTGTGTTTCATCATCCTGGCTGACGATGAATACCGGCGTGTCAGCCTTCTTTCCCTCCGCCATACAAAACCGGTTGCAACCTGGCAGTGGGTACCCAGTGTTCCGTCATGGCTTCCCTCATACAAAGATTATCACGCTCCTTTATGACCACGCTCTTTTACATTTGGACTCTCATCCAGGCCCTGCTTTCTCGTCGCTCTCCAGTCCCTTTCCCGTTCCGAGAAACATCGACTACCGTCCCTTGTGTGGTCGAAATCGACTTGGAGAGGGGTTCTACTGTCAAGAGAGAGCGCTGTGAGTATTTTGACCTGACTGTGAAGTGGTAGCTCGACGACCGTGATTAACTTGTACCCAGGCGCTTATCCTCTGCCTGCTCCCCCTCTCGCTTCCTCGACGCCAGGAATTTCGCGAGACGTGATGCAGAAGGCTGCAGACAATGACACCCAGCAACAGAATGAGCTGAAATACTCACCTGTTTTCTCTCCAGATTCTACAGGCCCTTTCCACGAGCTTGATTCCGAATTCATCAGCATTGACTTGTCAGCCCCGATTGAGAAAACGCCGCTGCCTGCTTCCAGGTCGCCTGACCCGCCGAAAAAGACTATCGAAGAGACAATCAGCAACGGTTTCGACCTCAGTCTGGCCAGCGACTTGACGATGGATCCCTTCTTGGACGTGAGGCCTATTTCCCCGCTTGTTACATATAGGGATGGCCATCCAATGGAAGATGTCGAGCCTTTGTTGTTCACGTTGCCGCTCTGCACAAGCACACCCCCTAGATCTCGGAGAGGAGGTAAAGGCCACAGGAGAGGAGCTCTCGCCACAATCACCAAGCCAGAGCAGATCAATATATCGAAATCATTGGCCGAATCTGATTCGATGGCCTCGCCTACGGAGACTGAGTCTGTGCTCGATACACCATCAGCCCGAAGACAACGCACTGCGTCTCTTAGTCAGAGCGTTACTTCTGATATCTTCGACTCGCCCCCACCCGCATGGTCCACTCCTAAGAGGCGTGCACCGTCGATCGTCGTGTTGAGTTCAACCCCACAATCTAGTTCGTCTCCAGAGCCCATCTTGAAGCTTATCACTCCTCTTCGGATCGTCAAGCGCAACAAGGTTCGTTCTTCAACGACATCTGAAGTTTCCAAAGCTGTGATTTCGGCCGTACGAGATGCTTTCGTGGAATCCCGCGAGGAACATGACGATGATGCTGCGGCCGATCCCCGAGATCTTCTCAATCGAGCATCAGTGTGGACGTGCAACATGCTTCCTGTCGTTTGTTCCAAGGGTGACATCTCTGTCTATGAAGACGATGAGGCTGAAGATGAAGATACACAAGAGTCGGGCGAACCGGAACCAGAACCAGCCACTCCACCTCCGCCCTATGCTTTCTCGAATTCCAACGTCAACGTGATAACGGACGGGCCTAAAGCGGACGCAGTCAAGGCGTTTTTGGACCTGAAACGGTATAGTAGATCCTCAAACGGTTAGGTATCGGGTACTAGAATCGGAGGATGTATGCATATTGATCGCCAGAACTAATCTAGTGCATTAGAGGTACCGGGTGCTATCAACTTCCTGACTGGCTGCCGATCCTTAGGAGCACCTCCAAATAAACTAGACATGATATCACCCATTGGATTAGCCTGTTGAGTCCGCGGGAGAGGGAATGCGAAGTAAAGATTCCCGATTTCATTAAGGGACTAGAGAAATGTCAGCGACAGCTGAGAGAACTGACGCAAAACGCACCGCTCGGACTTCTGGTAAGGTGAGTACACCACCCCGGCTTTGGTATGTTCCACAGAGTCTGATCCAGCTCTCCCTCATGAGTTTGTTCTTCTCTCCCTGTGCTCGTTGGCATGTCACGACTGCTATTTGGGCAAAGTTGACGACCTGATCTTTAGTGAGAACGATTTCGTCATCCCCAATAGCTACAGTCGTATTTTTTGGAACTCCGGCAGTAAAAGCTGAGATGAATGTTCGAGCAGCAAGGATATTCCCATTTTGCAGATATCTGCAGGTATGTCAAAAATCGTTGATAGATCGTTAAGCCTGGATACATACGGGATGACACCGCGTAGAGCGAATGCTCCTGCTGTTCCACCCTCAGCTGACCATGTCGTGAACATCTCAGCGAGCAGACGAGCACTGTCTCGCTTTCCCGATGCCAAGAAATGTGGCTCGGCAGCATCAAAAGCGCCCTCTGTGAAGCTTGGTCTCTGGTATTCGATCGTGAAAGAGAAGACGTACCCTTGTAGAGCAGTTCTCCGACATAATGATGGAGATCCTGATCTCCGGCTGGGCACTCGCCATGATTTACCGTCCATCTGTCCCACGTTCGAGATCTGGTATGAGAAAGGTATACTGCTGATGCTCACGCTAGTGCTTTGTCGATGAGAGTTTTTCTCCATGTTCCATCAGGGCCAGTCAGTGCGATCAATTGTGTTAATCTCCCTGTCTGAAAGCGATCAACATTGGTACCAAGAAATCCAATAGTTTCACAGACCCCTGCTTTCTTCAGAGACCGCTTCGCCTTTTGTCTCGTACACTTCCAATAAGAATCCAGCAAGATCTATCCCACTGCCCGTCTGTCCAACCTTGAAAAGTTCCCGCGCGCTTTGGAATAGAACATCGATTGCCGTGTCGTACTGACTGGATTTCACATATCTTGAGGCAAAAGTCCGAGCTTTTTGATGAGCCTCATAAGGTGCTGAAGCGATCTGGGGAAGGATGGCGTTGAGAGCTCGCGACGACGACGAAGCCATACGTGTCGTGGTCAAGGTATCTAGTGTTTGGCATCTCCTCCACAAGTAAACTCGTTCGGCTTCCCATCACACCGATCGGCAACCAGACTCAGACCGTTGACATTGGTCTGGCCCAATTGGGTCTGGACTCTGGAGATGGATACATTGAAGTACCCTTGACTGGGTATATACCAGTTGGGTGCAGATCAAGGACATAGACTATAGTAAATACACAAGACAAACTGTATATATGCCGAATCTTAGGAAGCGGTATGCTATAAAGCCCGTGCCACAAGCATGGTCCCTCGTTGCCACTCCCAGCAGTACGACCTGATTAACAAGAGGTTCTTGGAGCAAATGGGAATTTAAGCGTCGCCTCTGACGCGTCATAGATCCCGTAGCCAGGTTCCTGGGCGTCGGAGTAAATGTGTGCGAACCAACCCACGCCCCCACCTGGAACCAGCTTCAGATCAGGACAGTGACTGTCTAAAACGTTGTAGTAATCCTATATTAATACATAACGCCCATTGAAGCGCTGTCGAACATCCAAAAATTGCCTTCTGAGTTTCTCAAGGCTCTGGCCTGAGATCGTTTCCGGTCAGCGATGTTAGTACTGCACTGGCAAGAGAAAGAACATACACCCAGTGACTTCATAGCTGAATGAATCCCACAAAGCCATACTCCGTGCTTGGATCACACCACCAGCCGGTCAAAGAATTCGGGACAGTGATGGGCATAGTAAATCCGAGGGCTGGGAAGCAATTCGTGGGAGCTTTGGTATGGGAGAGGTGAGTGTCAAGCTCCACAGTGCACGTAGGCTCCAACGGGTTTGTAGAGGCAACACGACACCTCCCTAGCGCGAAAACAGACAAGAATGCAGCGGTCAAAAACCACATCGAGAGGCAGAAAAATCAAGATGAGCAGTCAGCCACTTTCCTCATGTGCTCGTTAGGACGATACTTTTATATGCTCTCGCATCTAGTCAATAGATTCGAACATTCTTCTGATATATGCAGTAGGCTCTCGGCATCCAGACCATCTGATGCACTACCTGCCCCCAGGTTTCTTCAAACAGCCATTCCACAGACATATGTACCTAGGTGTCATCCTTGAACTTGGTCATCACCAAGCATTGTCACAAATCGGATTTGGTACCGGGAAATAGGAGACAAGTCCAAGTTAGACAAAGAAGCTTGTAGTCGATTGTCATATATGGTGACTCCCGTGGCAGAACGCTGAATCAAGCAGGTGCAACATGACAATCTTGTCTTTTCACAATTGTATTGGTACAAGGAAGCGCATGGTCCGACGGATATAGCATTTGTCGAGTGTGATAGAAGCATGAGATCCGCGTGGTATGTGTCGTGGATGATGATGAATTACACTTTCTGAGTCGATGTTCGGACACCTTGGGAATGACAAGCAGATGTCCCTTAGCAGTACATGGCTCCAGGTCACTTGAGTTACTACATTGTGCCATCTACAACTTCAAGTCAACTTGTCATGTGTCTTTGAAAGGAGCCAGGCGCACAGCGGCTACGCAAGACTTCAGGCCTTCAGGGCATGGAGGGGCTATAGCAACGAAGGAGATGGAGCAAAATGGAACAACATGTTTATGAATGCACATACAAAGTACAAGGAATTGTTACATGTGATTGTGTAGGAAGTCAACGAAACCCCGGCAGTGTGGAGTACCGCCACACCTTGATCAACAAGATGTCCTAGGAGCAAAAGGAAATTTGAGCGACGTCTTAGACGCGTCATATATCCCGTATCCAGGCTCCTGACTATCAGAATAGATATGTGCAAACTCCCATGTGCCCGAGATATAAAATACTCAAGGTCGGCCTTCACGAGTGGCCACGAGTTGATAGCTACGGGACAATCAACTTGGCGTTGAGCAGGCATAATTGGCAGACGATTGGTTCGTACCTTGGCTGGCTCTCGACGAAAAGAAAGGTAACATGTGTGCACCGATAAAATCTATAGCCTGAAGAACTTTCTCGCCCCCATCCAACTTGAAATTATCTTAAATCGGTCGTTAGGAAGGAACTCAAGGTCACGTACATCGCTGAAAGAGTAAGCCAAGTCGCTGACCGTAACAGGGATATGCAGGGTAGCTAGATTCTCCTTGGCCGAGTTTACTTGAGCAATTAAAGCGCCCGGTTCAAGGACATGATCAAAAAGTGGTTCCGACCCGAACTGGACAACGCGTGTGACAAATTTGGCTTTAGGATTCGAGTGAAGGATTGAGAAGAGCTCGTCGCGACGCTGCATCCACTTGTTGCTGCCATCGAATCCAAACTTGGTGTGTGGTCAGACAACTTGTGATAATTGAAGTGCGAACCACACTTGCCCAAACAAGAGCGTGTACGCCGACACCCGCATGCCAAGCGGCGTCAACGATATCGTTACTATTCGTGCAACAATGAGATTTTCGAACTGCGAACAAATTTCAACAAGCTTGACTACGCACTAAAATCCTGGGCGATCGCAAGCTCCATAGAGACGAACATAGCGTCCATTAAATCTCCTTCGGATGTCTAGAAAGTCATTTTTAAGTTCAGATAGGCTTTGGCCTGGATATACATATACGTCAACTGAGGTGAATTCGCAAAGGCAAAGAAGATGCACATTGGGTGACTTCGTAGCTAAAGCCTACGAAGGCATATTCGGCATGACTATCACACCACCAATCATTCAAAGAAGAAGGGGCCTCAGAAGGCATCGTAAACCCGAGCGCAGGAAAACAATGTGCAGATGCTGAAGAACGCGCGACATGATCTGCTGCACGCGTAGGCTCTAGTGGATGCGCAAGAACAGCCATCCGCGAAGCAACGAGTGTGAAGAGGGATGAAACGATAGGAAACAACATCTTTGTGGCCTCCAGAGAATGGGGACTTGAGAGCCGTCTATCTTGAAAGACCTCTTGTAGAGCAAACAAGGTTTATATAGCATCCTCTATCACGAAGTCTGATAATCTGCTACCGATTTCAGGAGCAATGTGCGGAATAAAGACCACATGATGAGCAATTAGATCCTATCAAACAAACCCGCGGACAAAATTGGTACGATAACCGCGACTTTGCTCGACAACGTGCGAGGAAAGCAAGGAACACCGCGGTTGGAGGCTTGGTGTTCCTTTCGTGGACGTCCTTGGTGAGTTGTGCAGCCAGACGAGCGGGGGTAAGGCGGGCTGATCATGAAAAGCTTGTCAACAATTGCCACAGGTAATGGAGAGGGAGACCTCATGACATAACGAATGTCATCCACGGAAGTAGAACTTCACAGAAGTAGACCAATGGTGAACACCCTGTGATCAACGCCACCCAGTTAAGTGCGAAAGGGCAACTCAGGATACTTCTTTGTGGCTGCATGTTGTCATGGTGAAGGGCGGAAACTTGTCATTGGAGATGGAATAGGAGAAAGAAATTCCCTTTAATGAAACGTTTCGGCGGAGTTGAAAACACCGACCGGCAAGGACGGCAATAGCAAAACCATGTCAACCCATACTAGTACAGGAGGGAAGGTTAAAGTATAATGTGAGAGACATATGACTAGTAGATACAATAAGATAGATCATACATATTGACAGGCGTCGAATTATACAGGCACAATCCGAAAAGAACGATGCAGTTGGTGCTGGGTGGCAAATCCTTCGAGACCTGGGCGTCATAAAGTCCTGACCTTATACCTCATTTCGACGGACCTCTTCTATCTCCCGAGCAGCTTCGAGGTCATTCGTCGCATCTTGTCCAGGATTGAGCTTCCCATAATTGATGCTGTGGCGGAAATAGGGTTGGACTGATCTATACAAGGATTCGGGGCGACTTACTATTTCATGGTGCCATAGAATGCAGCACCTAGAAGTGCACCCAGAATAGGTCCCACCCAATACTGATTGAGGGTCACTGAGGAGGAATGGAGGGAATAGTATAGTGAACGAACGCACCACCCAGTGATCTGGATAAAATCCTGCTATCACCGCCGGACCAAACGATCGAGCGCTGTTCATTGAAGCGCCGGTGTAGTATACAGCAAACCTGCAGCTGTCATCGGCGCGTATGCTTAGTAGTGAAAGATATATGGTGCGCACAGATGGCAAGCGAATAGAGTAAGACCGATTCCAACCTAACGTAACAGTGATGAGTGGGTCTGATACAAGGAGAAATGGGTGTGAAGATGCGAACAGGGGCGAATGCCGTAGCCTGATGTTTCTCGGCCGCAAGCATGAGGACGGAGAGAACAAGGGCACACGTAATGAACATCTCGATAAAGACCCCTTGGGCGACGTTGATGCCTTGTTGAAGGAATGTTCTGGATCGATGCAGTTAATCTTTTCATCCGAGGAGAATCGAGCTGAGACGTACCCCACAGAGAGATGCTCCGACGTAAGAACACGTATTAGAGCCGAAGCAACAATGGATCCGACCAGTTGCGCAATGACGAAGAGAACGAATCGAACAGGCTTGATAGCCCCGACCAAAAGAAGAGCCAGAGACACTTCGGGGTTGAAGAGACCGCCGGTGATACGAAAGAATAACCACGCTGAGACTAAAAGACTGAAGCCCATACATAAAGCAATGTATAGGACCTGGTCTACATTCGAAGTCGGCCCACTACTAGACAATCTTTCTGCCGTAGCAGCCTGAATTCCGCCGAGACCAAAGAGGAGAAAGAACGTCGTGCCAATAAACTCCAATGCCGCTGCTTGGCAATCTGCTTTGAAATTGATGAATAGGTGCTTGTACATGATCAAAGCAATGTTCAGATGGAACAAGAACAGCGACTGCAATTGCAATAGGGTCAGGAATTCAAAGTCTGAATCATGTCACGAGTCTCATATTAAGCTTCTAAGTCTCATAATGATCACAAGAGGAGGAGCGATTGACAGCACAACCATGAAAATCCATCGCGTTGTTTTCGCTTATTTGTCTGTGATGTGATTGATATGTTTTGTGGTAATTGACAGGGACTCTCCGGCCCGGGCTCTTTCACAACCCCTCGGGATAAGTTCTACGCCTCAGACCTCTCGAACAAAGAAAGGCTCTCTTTTTATATGCGCGCCATTCATCTTCTTCAGATCTATAAACTTCTGCAGAAGTAGAATGTTTTTCACGTTTTTTTCCCAATAAGATTGTCCTACAGGCTCCAATCCCTGGGGACGAACGTCCCCGAATTGCCATTCAACTACGCCACTTCTAGATTCGCCGCTTTACGGGGTTAGTTTGGCTAACCATCCAGACTTTTCACAACCGAAGATTCTCAATTGTGAAAGGGCGATAGACCAAGCTGCTCAAAATGATATCAATTATATTTCAAAACAGGTATGATACCCTTTCTTATCTTTGAACTATTCGTCCAGGGACCAGCAAACACATCAGAACAGTCATGGTATCGTCGGCACAAAAGTAAAATTTATCTTTCTCATTTCAATATCTGAATCACCTGTGTTAGCGCCTGGAACAATTTGAGAATGGGGAGCAACTTATACACGCTGTTGGCGATGGTTTCGGGGAAAAACCGTCGACTTCGTTGCCTGCCAGCTACCACACAGATGAACCTGGTTCCCACAAACAACGTATTCAGACCATAACTTACGAGATATGGGAAGCAACAGGATAGTGATTCACATGTGTACCGTCTGGTTCTCTTTGTAATGTGTATCTATCTGCTTGACCTTCAATCAGTGCTACTCAAGGATCACCCGCGTGCCAAGGGTGGGCAAAAAACGAGGTTGTGGTGCTCTCAAGATGAATCCCATAAGAGCAAGCCATCTAAAGTTGCAAATCCACCATGTATTACAAGCGATGGGATGGTAATGGCAAAACCCGACTATCCATGCCAAAGTGGCCTATTAATATCCTCTCGAGATGATGGAGAACCAAGGGTTTTACATGTGGTCATTCGAATGGATCATCACCTTGCACATGAACCGTACTATGACTACACTCTGCCTCGGGAGATGACCCAATCGATCTGGCGGAACCTTCAGAAGCCAATGCGTACAGCGCTCCTTCCTTCGCTGCCCCGGCTCCTTTCCCCTCACTTTCAACTACCGTTCCGACAGGAGAAGACGATGATTCTAGGGACATCGATTCAGGAGCTGGCGCTGATCCCTCAAATCAAGTCCCTTCTTCATCCACACAAGTCCAGGTTTTGCATATCCACAGCAGGCAAGTATTGTCCCCACACTCACACCAGAACTCTTCCAGCAACGAATGCACAAGCGCATCGCAGCTATGCGCGAATTCTGTTGTGGATTGGAATACCAAATGCATATCAATGATTACAAACTCTTGGAAGTGTTGGAAAGTGAGGGGTCACAGGTCTTTGAGCTCGTGCATCCGGGAGATCGAAGGTCGCCTAAAGGATCCGGAAGGTCAGGAGAGTTCGTTTACACAATCAACGGCACAAGTCAAACGAGGCGATATCACATACACATCCAGTAGGCACAATCAATTCACACATTAAGAATCATCCTTGAAATCGAAGGTAAGTATCCTCGCTTTACCCACGCGGCGAAATTTTTGTCAAGAAGGTGGCAAGCAGGTAGGCAAACACTTCGGATACTGATATGTATACATTGAGAAAGACGACTCAAGCACTAACAATGAAAACCATGTGGATCATGAACGAACCCGCCTGACTAAAGTCTATTGTAATAAGTGTACAGTCTTAAGTTACTGAGAAGCATGTCAGCGTGAAAATAACTGATATTGACAAGGGAAGACGCACCAGTGTGATTCGAAATCTGCATCCCCACTACCACGTCGAGATGTTTAGTTGGGCTACTGCATGCTATCGCTTCTTTTGATAACAGATGCTGGAGCTGCTGGGGTTGGTGACGGGGATTGTGGCACGCTCACATCGCCATTGATAATATCTTGTATTGACGCCTCCAGCGCGTCTACGCGTGTTGACATTTGCGACACTGACGGACTTCTTGGTCAAGAATAGATGAACAACATTGAAACCGTTTGATGCGCACTACGGTCAAGTATCTGGGAAGACATTTCGTCAAACTTCGCATCTAATTGTTCGAGCAAGCTTTCCACCTGTTCATTCATAAGGTTAGACTCCATAGCGAATCCTACAGCTTACAAACGCGGTCAATTCATGGGGACTGGATATGTCCGCTGGTGTTAGTGCAGAGGGCTTTACAGCACTAGGCTGTTTGTACGAAGGCGTAGGGGTCTTGTCCTTATCTGTCTCTGATTTAGAAGGCGTCGCAACATTCAATGGAAGAGCGGAAGATGGCATGGTGCACCAGAGTCCAAAGAAAAGAAATTGCAGTCAACTAGAGGATGAGGAGTTTGAAAACTAACAACGACAAATTCCGACTTGATTGGGACTTGGTTTTCACTGGACTGTACTGTACTAGTTAAGAATGGAAACAAGCCTGAGGCCTGTAATAAGCTGTTCAGGAAGCTTGAAACACAACCTACACAAACTCAAGATCTAACGAAAACAAATCTTCCAAGGTTGGAGTTTGGCCGGAGTATAAAAAGGAACAACGTCACACGGCCGGCCGGTACGTACTAACTAACATTGCTACTTGTGCGTGGTGACCCTCGAAAAAAACGGCCCGAAGGTAAGTAATGCAGACGCAAGGTGATCGTCATAGATAACAAAGAATCGGTACACCAGGAGGAAGGATATTGGACGATAATAGCCAGAGACCAGGTGATGTTCGTGCGTCATTATGATTAATACACTCCTAGATCGAGGAGATAAACCGCAGGTGATGGGGTCGCGTGAGGGATAAGATTTGGCATAGTCGCGTCATTGGCTGATGACATTGATAATGATGCATCTCGGACGCTAATAGCGGGAATCTTCGTCATATGCTTATGAATTGCAGTCATATTGACAGCGCGGAAATCTCTCCTTCCATCAGTCTTTGAGACAGACCATTTGATGCCAGCTAACACATCAGGACTATGCCACAAGAACGAGGCACTTGAAAGTAGACTCGAAAGAAAAGATATTTCATCAAATTTACGCCGTTCAATATGAGTGAGACATAAGCGCTTCGCCGTTGCGCAACGTGAGGTCTAATAGCTATAGTAAGCGTGAAAGCAATGTACAATATGTACAAAGGAAACATACAAAAGACGGAATCGGTCCGACTACGATTGTCATCATTCCAGAAAAGAATGACATGGAAGATGGATCGCATCGATAACTCGTCGTTGAATTCAGTATGAGAAATCGCAAGATACCTGTGAACCAACGATCCAGGGATCCTGGAATGATCAGAAAAGTCTTAACCAATTAGCCCCAAGTAGAAGTGCACTTT
>JAGGAS010037685.1:0-18857 GCA_017657355.1 Termitomyces sp. K1Ac | reverse complement strand
GCAGTTTATTGACAACTATTTGGGCATCACCAAATGCCTGACTTGCTTGACTAGGAAGGACACACCTTGGAATTGAGATGCAGACTGTCAGAGTGTCTTCGAGCTTCTTAAGAAGGCATTCACCTCTGCCTTGATCCTTTGCCACTACAATCCATCACTCTCCATCATCCTCAAGTGCAACGCCTCCAACTATGCCATTGCTGAGATCCTCTCACAGATGGACCCTGATAATAAGGACCTTCAACCCATGGTGTTCTATACACAGTCCATGATTGCCGCAGAGCTCAACTATGACATCTATGACAAAGAGCTCTTGGTGATTGTTGAAGCGTTCAGGCAATGGTGAGCATATCTGGAGGGCACATGGCACTGTATTCAGGTATACTCTGATCACAACAATCTCCAGTACTTTATTACAACAAAGCAGCTCAGTCAGCGCCAGGTGCAGTGGTCAGAAACTCTCTCCAAGTATGACTTCACCATCCACTACCGCCCTGGTCACCTTGGCGCCAAGCCTGATGCGCTGATTCAGAGATTGGATGTATACCCCAAGAAGTTCCTTGAAGTTGATTGTAATGCCTTCAACAAATATGTTGTCATCTCCTCCGAGCATCTCAACTCTACCCTATTGCTCAACAAGGAGGGACTGCTCAATCAGATTTGCAGTGCCTCCTTCAACGCATATTTCACAGCTAACATTGTTCTGAAAAAGGTTGAATTAGCAGAGAACACTAATAAGCTTGTTAGCGTCTTTGGAGGTAGGACTGGGTCTTCGTCTGCGTTGATTGCTCCAGCCATGCGCTGCATCTGCAGCTAGGGTGGATGATGACATATCCGAGTCCCAAGCACCAAGACGAAAGAAAAGGAAGACGCTGGACATCTCTGACTCTCAACTCCCTTCCATGCCAACTGTTCCTGATGGTTGTGCAATGGAGGTAGATGCAGAGATGGTACGTTCCATTTCTGTCAGTTCAGTTTTGTTGCTGGCCGTTGATATGAATGCTTGATTCTCCAGAGCTCCTTCCTGTGAAGTAGCCCAACCCTATACTATTGTCTCAGCCTCAAGGGCCTACCAAGATGTACAAGATGTGCAATAGAGGGTGGATGCTTCTGTTAGAACTCAACACATACATATATACTCTTATACCTTTCCAGCCTTTTCAAACTTCCATCCTCTCTCAAATGTCCCAAAACCGTCTCCTATTTCTTGTGATTATACCACTTCTTGCTCTTCCACCACTCTGGTAACAATTCCATCTGACACAAAACCCGCTACCACCCTTGTTACCAGTTATCTAACGGATGACTTAAAAAAGCATCATACAATGCAATATACCTTTTACAATATCAGACACCCTACTTTCTTTGCCTTGTCATTCATCCAACGCCTGCTTTTCATCTTGTTCATATTCTCATTTCTTGTTATGCACGTACACGCTTTGCCTGTTACTCCTCAATCTCAACTGAATGTTTTTGCCGTGAATGCAAATGGCCTATTGAGTCCAGTTAAATTGGCCTCTATAGGCCTTCTGATAGCTAATATGCTCCCACACTTTTTTGCGCTCTCAGAATCTAAAACAAGATTGAACGTGGGCCAAAGCTTCCATGACCTAATTATAAAATCTTCAAGGAGAATGGGGTATTGATTCTATGCAAAGAAACAAAACTACACCCTTCACCATCAGCATCAATTTTGAGTGAGAAGGCTTCATCTTGATCATCATTCACTACCAAGCCAACTGCTTGACCATTCTCGCATCTCTTCATCTCTGGCCCATCATCCTCAACCATCTCGTGATTCATATTTTTGACCTCAAGTGGATTCTAATCCAGGATTGCAGAGGGATGTTTCTAGGCTTGGGAGAAGAGAAGGAAGGGGTGGACATTATGGGAGAATGTTGTGTATATATTAAGAAACTTGGCACATCATGTGGCAGTATTCTTCTTCTACTTTTTGTGCTCTTTAAGCTTTACAAAAAAAATTTAGTATAACTTGTGTGATAAGTATCAATACTCAGAGATCAATTTAAGGTAAGCAGCCATAGATAGCAAAGTATTTTTTCTTAATTTAACTGTTGAATGATTCTAAGTGGTTGTTTATGCAAAGAACCTTAGATGTGGAGATTTCAAGTCAGTTTGCAGCTTAAATAACACTTGCCTTTAACCAGGCTAGCCAGAACGAGTAAAATTGAAGATAGCTGCTAAGATAAGCAAGAAATGCCAAGCCATCCTTAGATTGAGCCTTTGATATTCCATCATCTTTGTTTTGAGGATCTTGAAGTGATTAATCCTGGCATTAAAAATTATGATGATGGCACAGGCTAGGCCCCTTGCAAGCATGGTGGGATCAGAATGCACTGGTGAGTTACCTCTTCTTCATGTTTGCGCCAAACCTTAATTCAATTAATAGTGTGACCACTGTTGTTGTCAGAGCAACATATGTGAACTCGCACCTCCACAATCTGAATCTCACAAGCAGTCAGGGGTCTGCACATATTATCACAAGAACCACCTTGGCTGCTTGCTGAAGGCTAAGTAAGTGGGAGGGCATGCTGCAGGAAGCCAAAGAAAAGAGGAGGAGGAGCAAGAAGACTGGCTTGGAAAGAGTGAGGGGACAAGAGATTGCTAGTGAGGAGGAGGGTGTGGGGGCAGGCTGAGGAGGGGGAAGGAGGACTGGAGGGCATGGAGCAACGCAGGCACTGATTGCCTAGGAGGTCATTGCCCTTCTCTAAGACAGCTTGTCAGAGTACAAGCTCCTGGTGGGATCACCAATGTTTGGGGAGCATTGGGAGACTAGGGCGGGCGTGGGGCAGCCACTCTTTGGTGGCTGTGGACACAACAATCCTCCCATTACATTTGGAGAACCGGGTGGGCCTTTTGCTAGAACAGGAAAGAGGTGCGCCAAGTTGCCCTCCAGCAATCCACCATTGCCAAAGCAAGTTTGCAAAGCAGTTCCAGGGACTGACAAGCAGCTGTCGCTCTTGCAAGTATTTTTGCCAATGTTGGGGCAACCCTCTGATTTAATCGCATGTAGATCCAAGAACATTTGTCTCAAGCAGCAGTTCAATGAGTTACTGTCCTCTTTGCACATGGCCCAAGCTTAGAATTAGGAACTGTTGCAAAAGTTACACAAGGCCAAGGCTGCTGTGGCAAGGGGGCATGAAGAGATAGGAAGGAAGCAAGGTCAGACTCTGGCGGCAACGGCAGCCAATGAGCAGTTGTGAATGTTGGAGCAGCAGTGGTGACAGGAGGCAAGGGGGGCACAGGATGAGCTAGAGTGATTGCGCAAAGCTGGTCACTGAGCGCCTCAGAGAAGGAGGAAGGAGTAACAGCAGAAAATGTTGGGGTGCAAACTGAGGTGGAGGCGTTGGACGCAAATCAACCATTGCCACCCAAGCAGAGTGCTTTGGTGCAGTGGATGTGGTTAGCAGAGCGGGTCACCGTCAAGAGGACATGGTTTCTGGGTATGTGTGCCCCCTATCACAACTGAGCAGTACCTAGTGGGGCAATTTGCGATGGCTTGAGCCAAGTAGGTCACCCAGTGCCATTCAAGATTGGTGCAGAATTGGATGACCTGGGAGGAGAGGGACAATCTGTCTTATTTGATATGATTAAATGAAGATACAGATGTATGCCAGACCACCGGGCTATAAGAAAATGAATCCCAAAAGCTGAGAGCACTTAAAATAGATGTGAAGATATAAACAGATCATGACCCAGCCAAATAGCCAAACATCTTCTAAAAAAATAGACAGTAAACACAAGGTAAATGCCAGATATTTTGTGCATCACACCTGTCCAGAACTTCAAATTGCCAACCAGCAGATATTTGTTAAATCATTCTTGTGATATGATGCGTACTGTGCCTTCTTGAAACTCATTTCTCTTTGCCAATACCCTCAACTTCTCACTTTCCAGCTGTTAATATATCCTGGATGTAACCACTGATAAGTCTCTCTTTGAATAAACTACCTGTAAGTACCAATGGTGAACAGCCCCTCAGGCAACAGTGAATGGTAGATCTAAGTCCAATTAAGACCATATTAGTTGATACCTCTTCTTAAAGCATTTTTGTAGCTACAAGTATATCTCTTCAATGATTCTTTGTTCTTTACTTTGACATGATCAGACAGCCATTACAACAAATGATGGATGCAGGCTTTTTTTTAAAAAAAAAAATCCATTTATTGCGCACAAGGCACTTAGTGCCTATATTGCACAGTCCATCAATGTAATTACATTAATTACATAATTGCACTATCAAGATATATTTAAGTGTTTTTTTACACAACAAATTTATGATCAAAGATCACAAGGAGAGAGATTAAGCAGCACGGCCAGTGTGCCTGACCTAATCAGAGGCTTGAGCTTGAGGAAGGCATGAATGCCAAGTGCCAATATGAAACCTATTTTTTTGTGATTTTTTAGTTTTTCTGAGAAGATCCCATGTATCACTAAAGTCTTCACACTCTTCAACCAACTCTGAATATCACAACACTGCCTAATCTGCTCATTGAAACCATCAGACTAAGACTGGTGTCATGACTAACACAGTGTAACAAATTTCTCCAATGATCACAGCAACTCAGCCACTCTTTTTGTTACCTCCAAATCTGTAAGAAGGCGACAGTCTTTATGCCACTGTTTCCATGGTCTGATGTAGGATATCAGATTGCCATTACTGGGAGGCTTGTGTTCCAAATGCAAAAATAAGATTAATGTCGGATAAAGTAATGATGGATAAGGGAATTGGATGAAGTAATGTTTTGAAAGGTCTTTGGCAAATTGCAGGCACATGACAAGAGATGGAGTGTTTAGATTGTTGGCTCCACTGGGGCTTGAAATGGCAAAGTTGTGGCAGCAAAATGCTATTGTATGGAGCTAGAGTGGTTATGGCCACTACACCACCGCTGCCCTCGGATGCAGGCTTGCTTAAGAGATCTGCTATGAAGTAGTCCTCAGTCAGCTGTATATAGGTGTATGTAGCCTACTTTATTCTGTAAGTTGTCCTTACTATGGAGAGGCAGCTTCACAGAACAAATCCTATGTCTATTGCTAGCCTTCTAAATGACAACACTGTTTCTTGTCCAACATTCATAGATGTGCACCTTAAATTGCCAGAAATCTCTGAACTCCTTGCTTCCGCTGTACTTGTTTCCTCTCATTTTCTGCATGCAGTTTCTCAAGTTCTTAATTATTTGAAGAGCCAGAGAGTAACAAGCTCTCTCCCTGACCATGAGATGTCATCTTCTGGCAATTCACTGCCAAATACTGGACTCTATATCACACCCTCCCAGCAGTCAGCTCTGCACTCTTGAGCTACAATGTCAGCGCCTTCACCTCCCTAACATTCATCACACCAGCAGTCAACTCCATATCAAGTGACAGTGTCAACAGCTTCACCTCATCAATATTCATTGCACTGTACTACATTTATCACACCGTATTACACTTGTATTATTGCCGTGTTCACCAGCATCACCAAATTCACTGTCATTGCTGCATTCACTGTCATCACCACATTCACTGTCAATGCCTTCACTGTTGACACCTTTGACATCAACACCTTTACTGTTAACATCTTCACCTCTGAAACACTAATCACACTGGCAGTCAAATCATTCTCAAGCTACAACATCAATACCTTCACCTCATTGACATTCATTGCACCTTACTACACCCATATCACCAAATACACCAAGTGCTTTTACTTTTGAACATGAAGAACAAATCAAGTTGAATCGCAAAACAACATTATCCCTTCTGTATTAACATCATGACTCACAGGCCTACATTGAATATCCTGAGACCGCCAGTAACCCTGTCAGATACCTCTTCAGACAAAATTCTAACTAGTGGTATAATCCATATCATGACTTTGCATACTTGTTGGGCAAACCATCTGGTCGCACTCAAGTTGAAAAGAAGGTAACCTGCCCTCTACTGACTGACAGTGCTGACTCTTTGGTCCTTGCGTAGAGAGGCATTTCACATATGAGTGCTACTCTGTATATCTGAGATTTATATTCTGAATTTGCGTATGTAACAGGTCAAGGTTCAAAGGTTTGCCCTTAGGCCAATGTTGATGCACTAAAGGAACCACATACCTTAGCAACTTAGGAAGCAATTGCCCAGCATTTTGCTAGAAGCTTTGTCTCTTAAACGTGACATATTTTGCAAGACAGCAGCTGTCCTCATTATTGCAGTTTGTAAGGTTGGATGCAGAGCTCCCAAATATGAAACAACGCCGCTATCTCAAAGTAAACAGATATACTACAACAACACCTAAGCTTTGATAATAAAAAAGGGTCAGCAAAGATACAAGCCATTGACTACTAAGTGCAAAGGACGGATTGTGTTAAAGTATAATAAGAGTGACGGTTGAGAAAATATCTATCTGAAGTGCATAATTTACAACTGGACCACTTTGAATATTAATGAATTCAACAGCAAATGTGAGCATTACTAGAAAACCAGTCATGATCATTTCATGCAATACCTCAACAACAGTTACAACTATGACTATTTAAAGGCCTATTTTATGAGGATGCGGATGAACTTGACTGCATTGAACACATAGCATTGATATCTGGTTTTGGACTCTTAGTGGAATGCTCAACAGTTTCCAACTTTTTATTGCAGAAAGTTTGCTGCTGTAAGTCAAATGTTTTACTCAAGCAGAAGTGGTCAACAGCTATATTTATAGCTTGCAACCACTGCCTACCTGATGGCAAACTCTTTCAGCCAGAAATAGTACATCTTCTATGCAAGGTCAAGATTTGAATATTTAAACCTACAGAAGAGTTTTAAGCTGCATGCCCCTGAATAGATATTCATAACCTTTTCTAGTGTACATATCCATCCAATCCCTCTCCCTCAAAAAACACCACCACATGTACAATTTAATATAGATAAACTGCTGGAGCGCTTGAGGACAGCTCTTGCAGACCTAACACCATGATGCTTTCTACATCCTTTTACAAAAGATTACCTTCAAAAAGCACTTTCTGATGTGCTCTCACCAGTGCTAAGTGATCTCTACATCTCCTTTGCCAATTGTGAGCATCTGGCATACTTGATTGACCGAGTCAAAAAGAGGTTGTATTCTGCAGGTACTGGTTGGAAAGGTGCATGCGCTTGCTGAAGATTTCACTCAACATACATCTGACTGCTACACATTAAGTGTCAAGAGATACAAAGAAATTGAAGACTGTACTTTAGCATTAGAAGACCTTTACATTCATTGATAAGCTTAAGACATCATCAATATTCATTTTACCTCATCATACTACATAAGCAAATAAAGAGGTTGTTGATGAGGCAGTTAAGGAAAAAAGGAAGGGATTTTGTGAGTGATATGGTAAGTGTGTATACATGTACAAATCACAGACAATTATTTTTACTCTTCTTCTTTTTTCATGGCCATTGACAGTCTCATAATTGTGAATAGCACTGGATATGTCCTATTAATATTCCATACACCACACAATCTTTCTTTTTAGACTGGTATACATGTGAAGGCATCTTATCATTCAGTCTGGTTTTCAATCAACGCCGTCTTTATACTTTTTTTTACATATTGATGCGCTCAACAATGTGCTCTCCAAATCTTAAAGATTGTTGAGCTTTCCTCTAATTCATTGCCTACTTATGTTAAAGATGAACCAGTCAAAAAAGGTCAGACAGAAGACATACAAATGGTTATATGCATGAGCAAAGAGGAGAGCCATCAACTTTCCAGAGCCCAATATCTCCAGAGTGACATTGGCTTTAAACGTGTGATGGGATTCTATGAATTTGAACTTGCTTGTCTTGATTGCAACACAAACACCAGTATGTATCCCTTTGAATCTCACATGCTTAAAGCTTCATAAATCAATCTTTATGTAAGTGTAATCTTCTGCTGTATCTTCTTAAATTAACAGACTGCAGCAGCTTACAAACGACTATTCTACAAAGTTGAGGAAATAGTTAAACTCAATACCAGAAGATCACTTCACTAGTGGCATCTTCATAGAACTTTGCTAGCTGAGAACAATGGAATAATCCCATAGTTTGCTGCTAATCAGCATCTTGGCTAAGCAAAGAGTTAGTCCTTAGCTTATTTTTTTAATGGAATAGCAGAACACATATCTTATCTGTTAGAGCTTGGCTTATATCTTTGAAATTTGACACAGAAAATGGCAGGAAAGTACAATCTTTATGAGCTTCAGAGGCTCACTGCCAACTTGAATGAATATGAACACTTGCACCAGGTCTTTTGCCTTTGCACTATGCATGCCTACAGAAACATACATGATGCTTGAGGCCTAACGAATGAAGTCAAGAATCTAATGCATAGTCTCATATGCATGGAGCATTCTAACTGAGAAGGCACGCTCAATAAAATACATAGCCTAAAAGGCAAAGTTGGTGCAGGTAAGCAATCTATATACAAGTCATGACCTCATGCAAGACCTGAAAACTTTGAAAGATTAGGTTAAAAACAAAATCAATAGTAAATTTGCATTTGAAGGACTTTGCTGAGAAAGGAGCTCTCTTCCATGGTCCATCTGAAAGGCTGGAGAGGCAAACAGCAACCTAGTTGAGAGCACCCATGCTGATGTTAATAGGGAAGGTGTTAGCTGCAGCTTATTGGATGGAATAGATAAAGAAAGGTCTTTTAATAACCTTTAAGACCACGGAAATTTGACCATCATACAACTCTGGCCATCCTATGGAGAATACTATCAAGAATTTGAAATGTAAATGTATGCACTCAATGTCTTATTAACACCACTTTGACACACTAAACATCTTGAATAGATTGCAGTCATCATATTCAGCTCATAGCTGAAGACGGTAAAATCGAGGCTCATAATGTAAGGCTTGACAAAGCGTGGTCAAACCTTGCAAGAGCTACAGCAGAAATCTCAACAATCAATAGAAAGCTGCAAGGCCTTGACTGCCACTCCCTCCAATACCAACGCTCTATTAATGGGCTTGAAAGGGCTTACAAGTCAAGAGAGGTGGCTCAGATCAAGTTCAACAAAGAGGTTGCAGGTGCTAATGAATTGATGATAGGTACTGGTTCAGAGAAAATTGTGCTCAGAACTTTGTAACTTCATTTTACTATAGAATGAATGAATAGCTGATTGTAAATACGATTCTGCTCAGTCCAAAAGAGACTCTTTTAACTCTTCAACAATTGCCTACAAAGCTCTACTTTCCTCCCATCTTTTAACTCTTGCATTGCCTGGTATTTTTTGAGATTCTTTATCTTTAGTCTGGTCTTTATACAGCCTCCATTGTCAATTCAACAAAAGAGATCCTCAGGGAAATATTTCGTAATTGAGATGCTTGAATCATCTGCATGAATGGGGGTGTTTGAATGCATAAGGCAAGCAGAAGAGATGTAGATAGGCAGCATGTGAGAAGCGAATGATCAGTTTGAATTCCCAGAGGATCAGTTTGCTGTTATGATTGGCATCAAAGCTCCTGAGTGTAAAGATGTAGCACCATCCAAATGGGCAATTTTTGATATCACAATATTTGAATGTATATACGTTGCTGCTAAAAGTTGAAGGCAGCAATTGGAAATACAAACTTGGGGAAAAGTTGCTGGACATCTGGTGGCTTCAACTCTTCATAGAGAGCAGTTATGTGTTCATCGCAGAATTGAAAGAGTTGCAGTGCCCATAATTGAAGAGTGGCTGAATTCACACATTAGCAGTGAAAAGGCCTTTATCAATTGTTGAATAGATTTACTGCCAACAAGTCGCGCCATCCTAACATACTTCCTGTTCAACTTGCTCTTGGGAACAAAGTGGCCCAGTCTGTAAAAGCACTTAGTGCTCATTGCAGAAAAGGTGCTACGTTTGTGATAGATGGTTGAATTAAAGTCAGCCTGTGAGCCCTCCTTCATCATAAGGTTGTAGACTTTATTTGCAGCTTTCAGGTATTTTAAATTGTTAGGATGGCCTGCTAGCATTGCAAAGATCCACCCATTCTCATCTAAAAGGGGCACAGATTTGCTATCCACTCATCAGTCAAATGCATTCCAAGAAAAGAATGCATAGACCTACATTCTGTCCTATTCCAATGCAGTAAATTCATAGTTGTCAACAAGTTCTTCTTCTGTGTAAACTCTTTCCACATCTGCTCTGCTGAGGGCCTTGTTGAGAACAGTGTATAGTGTATCCACCCGCAACGGCCAGAAATGTTTTAGTAGAGAACTACACCTTGACAGGCTCAGCAAGTTGAACCGTCTCCTGCAAGGTATGCATACTTGGTTTGTGGCACAATTCTTGGAACTTTGCCTTGCGAGCCCTCCTTTGCTTATTGTGGCAATGGCTATTCAAGCAGCAAGATGGTAAATCAAGGGGTAGGATGTGGTCAGTTGGTGTTTCTTTCCAAGGGCATCCATCTGAGTAGATTGGGGAGATCAGTGTTCTTGAGGCCGTATTCCAGGTTGTATTCTAGGTCCAAGGTGCATTGAAAAAGTTCTGAGAGATTGATGTGGCTCACTACAATGCCTTTTTTGGCATCTTGCACTTATTTTGGATGGATAAGTTTAAAACCTGAGTAGACAGTACAGCAGACATTCAAGTCAATCTAAGTGATCATTTTTTTCTGCATAAAATCAGAGTGATCAGTGAGGTGATCTAAACACCTTATACCCCAGCAGACAGCATCCATGCAGCACAAATAGCAGGCATCTTACCTTAGACCTAAAGGTGATTCCATTAGCAAGGTGCCTGCTATGTATGTTGTGTGGATGGAGCCTGTTAAAGATGGAGGCAAATAAAAGATTAACTCACCAGTATACTCTCAATAAAAATCTTGTTGACTTGTAGCTTTTTAAAGTAGTTAAAGATAAAAGAAAAAGTGGCATCAGTGAGTTTTGATGGGGTGATTTGTGACATAACATAGCTTTGGACCCACAAATATGAAATATCATACTGATAAAAGATGCAATCTGATTGTTAGTACATGTCCAAGTTAGTTTTAGTTGTCTGTGTAGGGCTCAAAATTAGCTGTTGGAGCAGTCTCTGCATGAGAAGAATTGACAACAATCTAAAGTATTAATGGATGTCATTTCAGCATTGTTCAATGCATGTTATAGTCTGAAAAAAGCATCAAAAACAAGCATCAAAAGTATAAAGCAAGAGTTTCTAATAGTTTCCAAAGAGTCAGACAGCAGATGGGGTTGAATGTTGAACTTTTAGGCAGCAAGAACTTGAGATGAGCTTGGAAGGACTCTGCTAGTCAGTTGCCAAGATTGATTGCCCTCATCATTTTATTGTCAAGATCTTCAATCAGTCAGTTTAAAAGAGTCAAAGTAATGCACTCAAATGTTGAACACTCACACTTGTGAGCTTAAGTGATAGTATAAAGGGTTCACAATTAAAGATAAAGCATTAAAAACTTGTATTAATGTAAGTACTTTGGAATTTAACTGGATGAGTTCAACGTGGTAATACAAAAGTCCTTTTCAAGATATCAAAGTCTAGATTGTGTAGAAAGTCCTTATGTTAGACCTGATTACCACCTACATGCTCTGCGCTGTCCTCACTGATGGGATTTACCTCACACGCCTTGCTCTTTCTTTTTTCAAGTGATGCAACTCCTTTGCCAAGATCTTTACAATAACTGTCAATGTTGCGATGAGATTTATTACCATAAAAGGAGTGGCAGAGGCAGCAGTCAGTGCACTCTACATAAGCAGTCTGAATGAGCGCTCAGACGTCTCTCGGGATTCCAAGCCTTGAGTTTCACTCATGAAAGCAGCTTCAACAGGAGTGTCAATGGATTCAAGTGCAGCGGGCAGAGCTTCAGCAAACTTGCATAGGCAAAGCTCATCAAGGTTGACATAGTGAGGGTTTACTAAAGAGGCTTATCTTCTTGAGTAGATGTGGTGTTTCTGCACCTCTTATTTGAAAGGTGCATAACATGTTGAACTCTTCAACCAAGAAAATGCACTGACAAGCAGGGTAAGTGACTGCATACTTGGTGAGAGTAGCAGTTGTGGAAAGAGGGACACTGAGGCTTGAATTGAGCTTGCATATGACTCTACCAATATCAGTTAACATATACTGGACATGTTCAAAGGTATAGGTTAGACATCTTAAAAAGATACTTTCATTGTACGGCTCCAGGACGCAATGCATGGTTTGGAAATCAGCCGCAGAATGACTCCATGGATGGGCTACAGGAAGTGTGTCTCAATATAAAACTCAAGGATTAGAATACACTACACACTGCAATAAACTTCTAGTTTCTCATTCAACTTGATATATTCAATCAAACTTTCTTTTAATTGACATCATCAGACAGTGAATTGGGGAGCTCAAAGATGTGGTTCATTGAGATTGAAAACCATGGTTGTTTCTTGATTGGGAGGGGTTTCAGCAATCTCAAGAGTTAGTGGTATGAAATTTCAGCTTGTAAACAAGTGTCACAAGAATGCACATTCCAAGTGACATCCTTCTTCAAGCTAAGCCAAAAATAGGTCCTCATAATGAGCTGAATGGTCTTCTAAATGCCAAAATGTCCACATAAATTGTGGTCATGATGTTGTTGCAGAACATTGAGTCAAAGGCATCTATGGTTTGGTACGTAGATACAACTATCTTGGAGCAAGAGCTTGCTATTAGGAAAGAGGATGAAAGTGAAGGAGGAAGAGGTAGAGTTGTGTAAGGCAGTAGCTGTGTCCAGCTGTGTCATCAGTCAAAGCTCAGGGATTGTTAGCCTTGAAATATAGCACTGCCAATCTGATGGAGCAGTCTCTCTTTGTTGAGTAACAGAATAGAGTTGAAGTGCTTGAAGGAAATAACAACACACTTGTTAAAGGCATTGCCTCCTTGAAGTTTTATAGTTGTAGCCAGTTGATGATGGCATCAACCTTAGTGGAATCCATGCAAACTTCATTAAGGGTCATAATAATGCCAAAGTACTTAACTTCTGTGGTGTAGAAGAAGCATTCTCTGGCTTAGCATATAGATTGTGCTGCTGGAAATGCTCTAGTACTTGTTGCATGTGGCCTCAATGTTCTTCAAGAAAATTGAAGTAGATCAGGATATTGTCTAAGTACACAATAACAAAGACATTGTTCATGTCATGAAAGATGTCATTTATGAAGTATTGGAAGGTAGTAGGAAAGGTGGTCATTTCAAATGGCATTACAAGATATTTGAAGAGCTCATAGTGAGTTCAGAACATCATCTTCCATTCATGACCTAGGGCAATGCAAACATTGTTGTATCCTAATTGAAGATTTTCAATATCTTTGTGTAAACATTGGTGCTCTGAAGGCGATTGATTAAATCTTCAATGAGTAAAAAGAAGTACCAGTTCTTTTAGATAATCTGGTTATAACTCTAGTAGTTAACATAGAGCTGTAGCAAACTGTCCTTCTTTGTGGTGAAAAGAACAGGCATGCTGGCAGATGCATCCTCCCACAAAATTTAAGCAAAAGGGGCCATGCCAATGATCCAAATATCAAGACTGTTGGAAGACTCAGATGTAAATGGTTGTTGGTCTGAGTATAAGGAATCAAGATTAGGGTCAGCAAGAGCCTCTGTACCTGTTCTGAAGGACATTTGGCAGGAATAAATGAAAGAGAAGGAGAAAACAAGAGCTAGGTTTCAGGGATGCAATATTAAGTTTAAAATAAATTGGTAATAATGTAGAAAGAGAGATCACATTGTTTTGAAGTCATGTTATATTGTCTCCAGGCTAGGGTGGTTGCTCTAAAAAAAAAGCATGTGAATGAGTGGAGTTAGCTTGTAACAACAGTGAAATAGATGACAAAGTGAGTTAATAAGCAAGATAGAATCAAAGGATACTAACGTGGTGCCTTAATGATCAAAAGACATCAAGAAATATTCTTTGTTGTCAGCTTTGTCTAAATTCTGTCCATTCTCATCTTCATCTTCATCATTTTCACTCTATTCTATAGACTTCAAAGTCTCTTGTGCAAGGTCCTCCTAGCTGCATTATGATTTTTACATGTGTTGTTTTGCATCACATCACTTTTAATCAAATGTAGTTATTGAAGAACTAGTGTATTAGTTTATTTAAAAGGCTGATCCACAGCTTGTAACAGTGAGGTTATATATTGTTACTAACTTGCTGTCACATGTTGCAGTTAAATCTATATTATCTAAGCTATCAAACAAAGCTACATCAATCATACGAGCTCTATTGTGTAGGATTTTTATTTGCAAAATTAACCCATGCTCTAGAACATTGTTTGTGCAAATGTTGCTTAGCAATACATATGTACTAATTAATGACTTACTTGGCACTAATAGAATTCATCACCTCTTAGCAGAGTTGCTTAATATTCTGAGTAATATCCTTCTTAGTCTTAGCCTTAAAAGCATTATCATTTTTTCTACCATATCACCAAATTAGTATGTAGTTTAGTATGTAGTAAAAACAGATGCAAAGGGTGATAAACTTATGTTGAAACTGACATATTTCTGTTTTAATCTGTTGCATTGCTAGTAATCTAGCCTATATTCACGTTGTTACTGCATCAGACAATTAATATGAATGATGCACCTCAATAATAATAATTTATATTGAATCTGATGCATTGCTGCTTTGTGAGTGGTGTCAAAGAAGATAATTCTCTAAAAGTAAGCATATCTTTCTTAGTCTTCAAACTATTTTTAATCTTTATGAATTTGAACTTGACAGCATCGATATAGTTACCAGACTTTTTCAACTTAAAAATATAGTGTTAATCCTATTACATATGTTTAAAGTCATATATGAAACAAAGAATGGTGAAAAAATTACTCAAAGTAATTTTCTGCAATGCAAATTCAAAGTCACTTACTTAAATTATTGCTGTGAGTTAAGTTAGTGTTTTGTTCAAATTAAAACTATTTTATCACTGTTATTTCATGTTTTGTACAAATCAGAATTGTTCTATCACTACTATTTTGTGTTTTGTACAAATTAAAACTGTTTGTTTATTTATATTATAAATTTAACTTGTTTTGTTACCATTATTTTAAGTTTTATGTAAATTATAACTGTTTTGTTACTATCAGTTTGTGCTATGTAGATCAGAACTGTTTTGTCACTGTTAGTATGAATTAGACCTGTTTCTTCACTGTCATTTTGTGCTTTGTGCATATTAAAACTATTTTATCATTATTATTTTATATTTTATTGTGTTTTTATTTATTTTTTGCATTTTTTTCTGTGAATTTTACTTATTTTTTCATAATTTTTAAGTTAATTCATATAATTATGCAATTAATTATTCACAAATTTCATGCTTGACTTAGTGATTAAATTTGCTTAGAGCTTATAATTGAGCTTTAAGCAAATTTAATCATCATTCTCATAGCTATTTCAATGCTAAAATTCTTATAATCAATTATTGTGCAACATCTTTCAACTTACATCAATGGAGACATATTTTTAGCTTCTTCAAAATTGCATGACCATCTAAACTGGTTATGCCAACTAGAACTGTCAATTGAATGAATAAAGCAGCAGCTACATGCCATGTCCTCCAACTTTCAAGCCCCATTCCACTATCACACTATTGTCCAGATATTTCTTCATCTCTTTATAGATGAAATTTGACTTAGTCATTATATTATTAGTAGGCTTGATGGCAATGTCCTATGTTGTCAATGAGGAAATACAGACATTTTATATATAAGATTTCAATTACACTACATCACACCTCTACTATCTTGGTACGGATGAAATCATCATACATCCACCACTCTGTTCAGCTCCAATATTACTGATATCAAACTAAACAAGCTTGATTATTGCAATATAACATAGGTAATTCTTTATTCTTAAGTTGTACTAGCTTATATACAATTGCTTCAATGTTTCAACTCTTCAATGATGCTTATTTAAAAATTTCATTTGAGTTTTTTTGATCTGGCACTTTTAATATATTTTAAAATATGATTACTTCATTTATAATCATATTTTATAGTAGTTAATAATTCTACATTATTTACAATACTTTTAACTGACTTTTTGATTTTCACATTATTTAATTTCAATGGTTAAACTTACCAATTAGTGACAATATGCTCATCACAATACTAAAGGTCAATGTGTTTGCAAATCTCATTCAATGTTTTATTCTTACAGTGTCTTAAGTACTTAAAAGCTTGCACTTGCCACATATCAAAGATAAAGATGATTTAGAAGCCTCATCCAGCTCAAGTCATATAAAATTTTGCAAGTATGTCTCACAACAACAATCTTGTTTTTACTTATTGATTGTATCATTTTTTAGCCTTTTCAGCCTATTAGATGTATTGATAGCTCAGACAGTAATCAACACATCCTATACCTTCAGCAGTCCACACTCATACAATCAGACTACAAAAAGCAGATACAACTTAGGTAAATGATACAATGTTAATACTTTTTGGAAAACTTGTAAGCACTCATTTAATATATAATATTATTATTGTAATAATTCAACTGGATTTAAGCAAACAACTCTGGCATAGACAAGACTACTGTCAGCAGTAAATCTGCTACTATAGTAACATCAAAAAAGACTGCTGCACACTTAACACCAGTTACACTCACCATTTACATAACAACACAACTGAGTACTGTATTCTTATGTTATGCAACATATTACATATTGTAGAATATGTGTCAGGAGATCATCTTTTTGGCTTTTTCCTCTTTTAAACAAGATAGTCAGTTTTTTAATTAAATAATTGTTCAGTGCACTAATTATATAATTATTCTGTGCTTTGATTATATAATCAATCCTTCAAGGCAAACCAATCAAAGATTTGCCATTTTGGGGTTGCTTCTTGTTTTGGTGTGGCTTAATTGTATTGTACAGCTAATTCCCATGCTTTCAGAGCCTTTGAAGTGCTGCTCCTAGCATAGAAAATTCTTAAACTTGAGCTGGCCTTATAGACTTGTGAGGCACAAAGAAGTTTATAGGGTGTGGTCTTTGGCTGGCATGATCAAGGGGTCACGAGGCTCAATTCCTTTTCCTCTGTGACCACATCGTCGCGTCAAGTTGCTGCATTTGAGGGTCCCTCGCTTCGAAAATTTACATACTATAGGATCATCCTGTTTCATTCAGCTGAAAGTACATCTCTCAAGTAAATACTAATGATCACAATTACTGTCGACCCAGACACCGAAGTCCCACCGAACTTCCTGTTAGAAGAGCACAGGTTCACCAGAGAGGCAGTGATGCACGGAAGAGACGATATGTTGGATGAGAGAGCAGTGGAGATCTTAACGGAGAGGTGGAGGGCCGGATTAGAGAGGAGAAGAGCTAGATGGGACCAAAAGAGAGCGGAAAGAGAGGTGCTAGAAGGTGAGGAGCAGTGACGAGGTGCGGACCAAGGGGGAGGGAGAGACAGAAGAAGTCAAACCATCGGGATGGAATCCCCTAGAGCGAGGTCACCTAGACAGGCGTCCCCAAGCAGTGAAGAAAACGAAGGACCAAATCTTGTTGCAGGGAAAGCCATTCCCGAGGTCATAGAATATCCGCCCGCGCGCTTTGCTATAAATAAGCTGAGGGAGCGTGAATACATCGAATTAAGCTACTTCACTCCAGAAGCCCGGTTAGACGCTGCGAAGTCGGAATCCGTCTCGTCCACTGACGTCTTCACGCTGACTCAGGACGACAACATTCTGTCCTTGAAGCCTGCAGTTAACTTTTGATCAAAGACGAAAGTCGTTCAAGACAAGGATCTAACCTGGGAACAGCTCAGCGTGGCGTCTCTGAACTTCCTCGAGCACATTGTCCAGGAGGACTGGCCGGTCAACATGATCGATGCGATGCATACATTCTTCTTCAGGCTAACCCATTACAGACTTTGCAACAAAGGAGAAGAAGGAAACAAAGTCCTTCTCGTCTACCAAGCAAGAGCGAGGAGGGAATAGCACAGCCAGATAAAAAACCCGCCGAAGGATGGAATTTTTGACATCAGAATCATCGACAACAAGTTCCTTAGAACTCTCAAGGACTAACTATACAACACAAAAAAGAAATCACTAATGGCAGGTCGGTCTATTTTAGTCTTCCGTTAGAATCCTTTACTAACTGTCCCAGAAATTCTTCCAATCTTATTAAATCAATCTACGGCTGACATACCTTTGTCGCTCTAACGACGAAACTCTGGCATGCAAATAATCATTGTGAACAGCAACACTTTCGCCTAAAATCTGTAAAACTGCGACACTCTCGCGTGCGTTAATACTGCGACACTCTTGCATGCTTTAATCATGCAACACTCTTGCTTGCCTTATTAATGCGACACTCTCGCTTGCCTTAACATTGCGACACTCTTGCATGCATTAACATCGCGACACTCTTGCTTGCATATGGCGACACCCTCGCCCGCATATATACTGCCATATGCTCGCTATTGACAAACCACGGTGTCTTGTCCAAATGTCACTTGGACAAACGGAACAAAATCCCAGACCTCACTACCCTAAAAAACGAGACTCTTGCATTAGTAAATTCCGGTAAGGGAAAGAGGAAACGTTCACATTCTCCCGACTCGAATAGAGAATTCACGTGCTACGCCAAAGCGAGGAGAGACGAAAAAGGCAAAGAGGTTTTTCAGTACTGCGCAGGCTCATCAACCGAGAGGAACAGTGCTTCCAACACAGCCTGCGCGGTTTGCCTTGGTTGTCACACCCACGAAATCTGGAAATGCACCTCCTCAACCCTGTGGAGTGGGCAACAAGCCAGAGTCAGGAGAAACAAGAACAATCGACTTATCAACCCAGAAGGGAAGGAAATCTGCACAGATTGGCAGAAGCCCCGCGGTTGTCACGTCTTCTCTTACGACCACAAACACAAATGCTCAGGATGTGGCAAGAGAGATCATGGG
>JAGGAS010037684.1:0-14800 GCA_017657355.1 Termitomyces sp. K1Ac | reverse complement strand
CTGACTTAGAAGACGTGCCATGCAGCAGCCAGTGCTATCAGGGGAGCAGATGGGTGAGCACTTGGCACAAAGTCCAGTAACATTGAAACCGCGCTCCTCAAGAACTTGTTCAGTCCCTTAGCTTGTCCATTGTCAAGGGTCATGCATTGAAGCTTCCCTCTGTGCTCTGAACATGGATTAGATTCAGGTATGATGGTATTGTGCTGAATTTGCTGCTTTCTGCCATCAGATTTATTCATTTCAAAGGCTTTGAGTGCATCGGAAGGGAGTGATCCATGAGCCGAGGATTGATCAAAGATGAAAAGACCACGACAGCCTGGGTGTTGCTTTTCAAATACAACCATAGTGTGCTTGACTTGTTCCAGAAGCTGAGGAGCATCCCACCATGCATCACCGTTTGAACCTGGATAGATAATTTTTCGAGCTTCATCAAGAATATTACCATCAGCATCCAGATGAACAAGTCAACCAGTTTCAGGTGTAATGAACTCCAAGATATGAATTAGATGTCCACAACCTTTCTTCTGAAGGATGGTTTGTCCTTCCTGCAGCCTGTAAGTAATGCATTAGTGTTAATTTGTCACCGAAACAGGTTACTTAGATTTATACTCATTTGCAGTAAAGCATGATTCATCCTGAAAGATTGGGATGATCTCCTTCTCATCACCCTGAAGAGTTGGCGGCACTCTCTTCATCTCAGGTCCTTCATATTTTTCCATTAAGGCCTCATACTTCTCCATTGTTGGCAAGAAGATGTCATGACAATATGCAACAACATCGGGGCACTCATGTCCATCCATATACACGCCCTTCTTCAACTTTGTCAACCTCCATCCAAGTTGCATCAACCATCAACGAGCAGTGCGTACACATAACGGAGTCTTCAAGATAATGCCAAGGGAAGGAAGAATGGTTTTGTTCAGGGCTTTGAGGAAGTAATGAAGAGTGACTTGGCCTGCAGTCTGGGAGGCAAGCCAGTCTTGTGCTGCTTTTTCAGTTTGCTCATTGGATAGCAAGGTACGTGCCTTTCTTGCTCCACCCCTCTTCTCAACTGGTAGCTGTTCCCAGACCTCATAATGGCAAGCAAGTGCACAAATCTTCAAGCGAGATGTGTCCCTTCAGACTCACTCCACTGGCATGCAATCTCCCGGCTGGCAGCAATCCGACCATAACCTTTTACCATCAGCATTGCAAACCCACGGAGAGCGATTGACTGATTCATTTTTGACATCGGTAATGTTTTTGAGCCCTTCTGAATGTCTCCTTTGATTTGTTCTTGTAACTCAGCCCAACCCTTCAACTCGGAGGCTGGCGGATGGACAACCTTGTCAAGATCCTCCTCCTATTCCTCCTCCTCTTTGTCATCCATATCTTTGCTCATCTCTGAGTCCCCCATCACATCCTGAGCTTCATCCTGAGCTTTGTCCCAAGAAAGTTGTGGGTTGACCAATTCTTGTTGAATGAGTGGCTCTGCTTCATTTGGTAATTCCAAAACATTGGACTGATTGAGATCTTGTTCTGATTCATTAGAATTGGCATTGTTGGAGCTCCCTTCTGGATCAATGCCATCGTTGGTAATTACATCATGAGTTTGCGACATTGTGAATCCAAATCCATCAAGCTTCTTCTGATTCTTCATCACTTTCTTATATCTTCGAACAGTTCTGTCCAACTTGCTCATTACATCTGGTCCTTTCTTATACATCTGTAGAGTCTAAATTAAGTGTTTTTAATACACCTATACATTTGTTGAACACTGTATAATTCGGCCATGTTGATTCGTTGTGTTTGATTGTCTGCAACTGTATGTCTGGGTGCATCAATATTACGAGATAGAGAAGACACCTGACAAGTTGTAGGTAGGGGGTACGTTCTAAGGTACGTTGTTCATCAGGAGGTAGGGTTTTTCTGTCAATTCAATGCAATCTTGAGTTTGGGTCCATGGACAAAGATAGAGGTTTGGCATCTGACTGACCAAATTGACAAACAATCTTGTTGATAAGTCCAGTTTGTAATAATTTAACTATACCACTGGCATGATCCCAATCTACTGCAATGCCAACAACAAAGCAAGGTAAACCCAGGTTGGAGATTGTTCAGACTTGGCGCATCTGATCTTTGAATTGTTCATTTTCTTCCTTGCTGCTTGCAATTGCCAAGAAATTGTCAACATGGAGTGCTGCAATGACTGTGCCATGGTCAGTGGTTTGGTGAAAACTGCAGGACTTACACACCAGACATTTGAATCCCCAAGATTCCATGTTCTTGTTCACTGTCCTATTCCATATTTGCCCTGCCTGCTTCATCCTGTACAATCCCTGCATCAACATCCAGACCCAATCCTCCTTCCCTTCCTCTTCAAATCCTTCCAGTTGCTTCATGTATTTAACCTCATCTTCAGGGAGGATGCCATATAGGAATGTCATCTTGATGTTGATCTGGGTTGCATCCCAGCCCTTTGCAGCTGCAAGGTGTAATAAGATACACCACAATTCCATATGTGCAGTGGGTTAGGTTGTTTTTGTGTAATTGTGTCCGTAAACCTGTTTGTACCCTCAGAACACAAGCCTAACTTTGAACCTAACCGCATCTTCATGCTCGTTGCATTTGATTTTGAACACTGGTTGTCCCATTCTCATATTTTGTCTGGCTGGGACTGCAAATTGAGGAACTGGTTTATAGACTCCCATTTTTTGCAGAGAGTCAAGTTTGTTGTAGTAGGTGGCTTCCCATCTCGCAGTGTCCCCTGACTGCTTGGCCTCAGCCCAAGTTCTGGGTTCATCATTTGCCTCTGATTTCAGGGGATTGTTTCCAAGTTCTTCTGCGGCCAATAAGAGGCACTCAATGTCCTCTATGGATGCAATGTTGGCAAGGTCAGGCAGTTCATGGTGCTGGTGATTGTCTAACTTCAGTACCTGATGATCAGCTACTCCGGTCCTTCATCTAGTGCCTTGGGTGCCACATTCCCTCCTTGTCTCTGAGCTTGTATCTGTTCACCTGCCTCAATAGATTCCTGCATGGCTTTCTGCACTTGCAATGGTGGGGCATTATCAGGGTCTGCCCTGGCTGTTGGTATTGGAATACAATTGGATCTCCAGAGTTGAGGAGCAGGAGGATTTCCTGCATGTTCTGCTTGTGGTTGCTTGGGTTCCTCTTGTTGTCTTTCTAGCTGGGGTTGTGGAGGTGTAGCTCCTCCTGTGGCTATAAGGTCATTGTTGTTGAATGTGATTGGCTCAGCCTTCACACGCTCTAGAGTGACATGTTCCTTAGGCATGATGTTGCAGGGGATAGGCATCAATTGGTGAGGGTGTCCTTTGTGACTTTTGCAGAACCTAACACTGGTGGCAAGCGAGCTGACTGATATCAGGCGGATGGTAGCGTTGAGGATATAGAGTACATCTTCAAGGACCATGTTTGCACCTTTTGCAATGTGGAGGCAAATATTGCCTATTATTGCAGCAACTGATGAGCCTCCAAGTCCTTTAACATTCCATGGAGGAATAAGATGCAAAGTGATGAAGTTGTTGCAATAAGGGGATATATGGACGGTGGCTCCAGAGTTGACCAGGAATGGCGTTGAGTCTAGGGATGTAAGTGGTGTCTGTTTTGTCTGAGGAGCTGGTGAGACATCTGCAGCCAGTACATGATTCTTGATTGGTCAGGCATACTCATCCCAGTTTACAGCTGTCAATGGTTCCTCAAAGGCCATGAAGCCGGCATATTCCCAACATTTGGTGGAGCAATTTGGTGCCAGAGTGGGTCCCTGAGATGTAGCCACACTTGCAAATGCTGCAGTCTTGGATGGTGTGGGAAAATGTCCAAGGTTCAAAGGATTGACATACCACATTTTCTCATTCAGCCCAGTGACAGCAACAAATGATTTAGCTTAGGTCAAGCCACTGTTATCTGGTTTCTTCCTCAAAGCTCTCTGTGCAGCTTGTGCATTGGCAATCAACTTCCCAGCCATGCCTCCACCCTTTTGGATGCAGAATGGTGTTTTGTGACCTCAACACGGTCATCCGTGCAAATTACAATTCTTGCAACATGTTGCACCTGGGCCATGATTATGTCCAGGTAGGTCAGTGTCGCAAGAATGAGATTTGATCACCCCTTTTGCATTGAATGCCATGGCATGAGTGGTGTTAGTTATGGAATTGATGATGTTCTGCAAATTCTCCATGACATGAGCAATTGGATGTTGGCTGGCTTGCATGGTGATTTTTTGATGCTTTTGCTGAGAAGGGTGGAGACTGAATTTTGAAGTGCCTTGAAGGACGGATCATTCAGGCTGTTCAATAGTGCAATGCAGGTGAAGAGATCTGTGTTGATCATGCCTATGTCAAAGGCTCTCTTCACAATATCAGTGATTCGGCTAGCTATGACTGGCAAAGACTTGGATGGGGAACAATACGTGGATAAGGCTTCTTGTAGGAGTGTGATCTGTTTGATGGGCCATTCTTGTTGTGCGTGTGTCTTTAGACCCTCAAAGCATGTCCTGGCACCCACATTTGTGACTAGATTCCAATGTTTGACTTTGTCCAGAGCTGCTCTCATAAAGGTGATTGCAAGTCGGTCATTTAGGTTCCAGTTGGCATGGGCATGAGGTTCAGTGACTTGGCTGGGGCATGGGAGGATGGGGTCAAAGACATATGCGTAGATGCCATTGAGGATCATGACATCTTTGAGCTTCTTGTGGGTAAGATTGCTGTCAGCGCAGCTATACTTGGCTCCTTCCCATTTGTGTTGGTTGACGCATTCTGGTACCAAAGGGTTTGAAGAATCACTAGGGAGAATGCCAGACATTAGAGACATGTTGTGCAGAGGGGTGGTAGACATGGTTTGTTGTTGATATGCTTTTGAGAGACAAGGGAGACAATAGAGACAGGCGAGAGAGACAAGATGCTGCCAAGAGACAAAGAGATCAAGGTACGCAACGCAACACATGTAGATAGTAGATCAATGAGATTTATTTGGATCCCAGATTCAAACGGTTGACACTTCAAGGAAGGTGTCGAGCAGCAATGGCCATAACCTGTTAGAATCCAGGTAACAGACTGGGGTGACCTATACAGATCAATGTAAATATAAACCTCAGTCAATCCTGGTACAGACAACTAAGATTAACTGTACCTCTACAGATCAATGTAAATATAAACTATGGTACAGTTAGTGAGTATGTATGTGAGGAAGAATATAAGCTACTCACCCTCAGTCAATCTGGTATAAACAACTGAGGGTGCTGTCTATGTGGAAGTCCAATATATATATGAAAGTAAGTACAATGGTGCATTGTCCTTGATGCAGGGTTGATGGTGCCTGTCTGACATATTGTGAAAGGGCAGACCTGGCCCAACATGATGGGTGTGTCTGTGGTGTGTCATTTCTGTCCAACATAGGCCTGGGTAGGAGGCTGGTAACTATGCTAAGACCTGTTCTTGGACTGTGACCAGTTTTGACTTTCTGCCTCAAACTCTAAAAATATAAATGTTGCAGGGCAATTCAGGAAAATTGCAAAGCCCGCTACTTGGAGGATATGATGCAGTACCTGCACCTTGGAACAATCAGTACAAAGAGCACTTAAGTACACACAAGAAAAGGAGGGAAATAACTTTGAAGAAAAATGGGTGTTGGACAGCACGTGCCCAAGGAAAACATGACTTTTAAGAAAAATCAAAGAAATGAGCATCAGTTGAACTGGTCAACAGTCATGTGGATGAAAAAAAAACGTGATGTGAAAGCAAAAAATTGGTTTTTTGATAAAAATCCAGGGCAATTCTGCACAATCGCAAAGCCCACTACTCGAACTTTGCGACAAAGCTCAATTCTGCTGAACATGCATGACCTTGAGAGATGGAATTTGTCAAACAGGGGCTGATCAAGTGTCACGTGTTGAATTAGAAAAACGTGATGTGAAAGCAAAAAATTAAGGATTCAGGGTGTTTTCTTCGGAAATCGCACAGCCCACTACTTAGTACCTCTTAGTACCTACTTTAAAGAGAATCTACACAGAGACACAGTGACATATGTGTAAGAAAAACCAGCACACTGCAAACAGAGCTGAACAGAGCAAGAAATACAGAATGAGCCCCTGGAATACTGATGCCACAGGATGTGGTCCAACACTTTACAGACATTATTTTACCTACTTATAAGCCTGAAGACACCTAATGACTTCAGTATAAGCTCAACACCCTTTATCCTGCAACCGCCAAAGGATCTTGGAAATGCCCTTGCATAAGCACATACATCATGTACAACATGCAGAATACTAAACAATTATGCAGGCAAAAAAATATAAACCACCAAGCAGCCATCATGCCCAATACCAAAGCTACAGAGTGACGTGGATTTCCATGTTTTCAAACAACTCAATCTCAGAGACCTTTGCAACATTTTGTTAGTCAACATCCATCTACGCAGAGAAGTACACAGACATGTAGCTGCCAAAATCCTTGAATGGCGTGGTTTCTCAATGGCATCTGTTCTGTGGTATGATATCCAGCTCTCTGATCCTTATGCTGCTGAACCTCTGGACTTTTGATGCAGAAGATATCGACATATATGTACCTCGGAGCATGGGACCAATAGCATGATCTGCCTTTGTCGACGATCACAGCATGGCCCAAGTATTTGATTCAGCTCATGATGGACACCACAATTATAGGTGCATTCCCAACCATAGAAACCGTCAACGTCATAATTTACTACAACAAAGAAGTGAACGTCATAGTGTTGTACTCGGAAGACCCCACCAAACATACATGATACAAAAAACATGGAAGGTCGAGAGGGGCAAAGAATAGAAGGAGAGGTCTGGTGTAGGTCTCAGTCTGGTGGTCTTTGGAGAGGAACGTGGCAAGTTTAGAGGGGTGAAAAAGATACAGAGAGGTCAAGTCGTCTTCAACCACGTGAAGGTCATCACAGGCAGACAAGAAACAAAACACAAACAAAAAAAACATGGCAAGTAAAAAGGGGCAGAGGATAGAGGGAGAGTACGAGCGGTCTTCATTCATGTGAGGTTAGTAGACATGGGAAAAAAAGAGGTGATCATGACTAACACACAAAGAACGTGGCGAGTGAAAAAGGGTGCGTTTTTTTCAACCGACAGAAACCCACTAACAGAGTAGCGGGAATCAGGAAATCAGGTGGCGGATGTTTGGTTTGGCGTGTCATGCGTCGGGATTGTGCAAACACGTGAGCCGTTGGGTGATCTGTCGACCACTGCCTCTCCGCACCATTAGCACATCCAAAAAAATATCTAGACATTTCATACACACTATGTAGTGGTTCTATGTCAATTCTACACCACTTGGAGAGGAGAATTGTCTGGAATAGAAGTCATACATTGCACTGACACTGAAATTCTCCATTTCTTCAGTCAGAAGTCGGTTTGATGAAACTGCGAAGGAGTATTTAATCATTTCGGGAATGTCTCGTCGTACTGTCTCTGCGTTCCTGTGAGTAACAATAGCTCACAGGCAGTTATCTGAGCTGAGTGTTCTCATTCTTTAATTGACACAAACACTACATCAGGCGTACAGACGAAGGACAGAACTGACACTTTGACGATCACACCTCGGGGCTAGGCATACAATGCATACATATAATCACAGCTCAACATGGTCCGCTGACCCTCTCGAACCCATTACCATCTGCGTCTGCGTCTCCTGCCCGCCCTGCACATCCCGTCCCTACATGTTCAAACCCAAATTACTCATCAGTCCCGTCTTGGTTCCGTCAACCTTGCGCAAGGAAAGAAAGAAAAGAAAATAGAAGAAACAAGACTCACCACGAACAACCCATTCCCCCACGCCTCAACCTCACCACTCATCTCAAACACGATCTCCCCACCTTGCATGATATCCTCATGTTTAATTATCGGTACGTGGACCTGCCGCCCGTTGACCGTCAACGATTTGATATATGGTTTTGTTGAGGCGCCAGGTGCATAGATGGTAAGCGTCTTCGACTGACTGTTTTGATGTCCTGGACGCAGGGGAAGGTGAATTGTTACCTTGTCGAAGAAGGGTCTGTGGAATGATGAGAACAGATGGGAGGAGAGGAAGGGGAGGGACTCACGATCCCACGACGTATTCGGCCGAGACGGGGTTGACGGGGTAAAATCCAATGGCGCTGAAAATGTACCAGGCGCTCATTTGTCCGCAGTCTTCGTTCTACATCCGTTCGTCAGTTCAGTTCTCATCTGGGACGAGAGGATGGGAGGAAGGAAGGCGTACCCCGGATAAACCGTTGGGCGTATTATTATAATTCATCCGTGCGATCTCACGAACGCGCAGTTGGGTCTTGTATGCGGCGCCTGCGAGAGCGTAGAGGTAAGGTATATGATGCGAAGGCTATGTTCAAGGTCAATAGGGTAATCAAAAGTAATAAATAAGCTATAGATGCCTCATTAGTATGATCATTATGTCCCCCATCAAAATGCTCATCGAGACTCCTCACAAAACTCTCATTCCCACCCCTCCTCTCAACAAGTCCAGGTATATCATGTACGACGTCGAACGAGTACGCCCATTTGTCGCCTTTGATGAAGGAGAGAGTCAAAAATGGCACTGACCGAGTTAAGAGTATGGAACGTTGACCGACCTTCAGTCCACCCGTTATCCTCCCCTGCCAAACTCCCGTCCTTATTTCTCGCCTCCATAAACCCCGTCTGGTCATTAAAGATCGTAAAGGGAGCTCTCATCGCTCGCTCAAATAAAAAGTCGGTTATGTTCGATGGTTTACCCAAGGCCGAAGCCAGTTTATATGCGGCATAATCATCGTCTGGATGTGTCAGTAGCTAATTCAAAATGTATAGAAGATGGGAAGGAGAGAGTGGACGAACATGCATAATCAAGTGTCCTAGACGCGCTCTCAGAATGGATATCATCCGCCACCCAGCCATGTTCGGCGTACGTCGAGCTTAGTCCCGCGCGGACTTCATAGTCTACATTCTACGATCCCAATCAACAAGTTTGACTAGTTCAGTACAAACGGACGTACCTCCTCTCGGTCGAAATACCTATCCCAGTCCACCTCGTCAGCGCAATTCAAGTTCGTATTCACAAAGAAAGAGGAAACGACTTACGAGATTGTCAAGTCGTCTTTGGGAGGAACAGTTGCGTCTTTCCATACTGCCTCCCATGCGAGCTCCGTATCAAATCCGGTGACACCTTTGACGACAGCTTCGGCAATGAGAGAATCCGCGTGTGTTCCTACCTAGTTGAAAATTCTGCGAGTCAGTGGAGGAGGAAGAGGAAGGGTTAGAGAAGGGAAAGGATGCACCATGATGTTCGTTTCTACGCATAATGAGTGGCTGCCGGTCAGTGAGCGGAGTGAGAAAGGATGGGTAATCTCACCAACGATATTTTTCCACATGGGTAACCAGCCGCTCTACGTTCCGTACAGTAAGTCAACCGGAGATCTAGGACAGAAAACAACGTACTTGATTATAATCAGCCAACATACTCGTAATCATCCCCGGGAGACGTTCAGGCGCAAAAAGGATAAGGAACGCCCATTCTGCTCTGTACGTATCCCATATGGAATAGCCGGTGTATGATTCACCTTGGTGAATCTCCCCGTCGTACCCGGAGTAGTAACGTCCTTGTTCGTGTTGTTCGTATGGATACTGTAAGTAATATCAGTCCCACCTTCAATGTACCCTGACAAGTAAAAAAAGAAGGGATATACCTGTAGTGCATGAGCGATACCGGTGAAGAAAATATCTTTCTGCTCCGAGGTCGCACCCTCCACCTCAAACATATCAAGCTTCTCAGCCCATTTGGCCTTCGTATCTTCAACCGTCTCTTCCAACGTCGTCCCGTCCGGGATCTCCTCATCTATGTTCGCTCGGGCTTGCTCAATCGAGATGAACGACGTTCCAATGCGGACGTCGACTACACTTTGCGCTGGGAAATGGGAATAGGCTGATACTGACGGACCTTCATTCGATGTTGAGAGTGGATGAATGGTCGAATTTTGTATCGTTCCGTAAGAGGTAGATCGAGCAGATGAGGTAGAGAAACGAGCGCAGTAATACCCCGCGAAATTGGAGACGTATGGGAGGGTAGAGGTAGGCGTGATGATGGAGTCTTGTCGTTCTGAGTTGGAGCCGCAGATTTCGTGGACGCGGTCATGAGACGAATCGGGACGAAGATGGAGGGATACGGTGCCGTGCGGGTAAGAGACGTTTGTTGATGTTGAGGTTAGGATCGAGGGACGAGAGGATTCGAGGAGTATATAGGGCTTTAGCTTTAGGTCGGAGTTGGTGAATGTGAATCTGAGGTGGCCTACTCGGGAGGCTGTATCGAAGTATTAGTTTACTATTAGTGAGTTCGTAAAGAGATCTAGACGTACTAGCAGATTGTTCGACTAGAATTCTACCTCCCTGGCCATCCTCGAGCAAAACGGAATAGTATGCTGGGGTGATTTCCTCGTGGTCCTGCACAATCTTCAACCCGCGCTCCTCAAAAATGGATTTGATGCCAGCATGATCCGTCTCCGTAACACCAGGAACCACAACCACAGGCCCACTTTCTCCCATCCATATAGCCGGCTGACGTGTGCCCTGAAATCCGTGTATTGTATTGGCTGTCCAGTTATACGGAGTTACAGAGACATAGTTCAAATGAGTCTGAGCAACCCAACGCGTCATTGCAAAGGGTGGCGCAGTAGATGGGATCATTCCTCCTGAGCCATTTGGTGTGTCGCCACCGTTTCCTATTAATCTAGGTTATTGATTCAGTTGACGCGTTGAGAGGAAGGAACTAGAGGACGCACAAGTTGACATGATAGTACGTGTCACTTTCCGCCAGAACGGCAAGAAAAAGCTGCAATAGTTGTAGCCAGAAGGCAACCATGCCACGAAAATGTTTCGAGGACCGGGCCGAGGCGTGTCCATTTTGCCCGGGCCGAAGCAACCGGCTGTTGCCCTGACATTGTTGATTTGCGGTAGGAGCACACCACAGGAGTATTTATTCTGCATCCTACCGTTAGGATTGCAATAGGACGGAGAGTATCAGGTGAGCTTGTATTTATAACGTACTAGTCAAGAAAAACTCCATGGTCGATTTAGGGCGATATGCCCCTGACCCGAATCGAACGGGTCCTCCCACACGAGATTGAACTTGCGCAAACAGCACTCACGGTCTTTGAGTGTGCACCGTACACCCCAGAGACGTCTATTCTACTTATGATAATTAAATTATAGAAATACTAGATCAGCTGCGTCCGAACCGCATATCCATTTGTGCTTGCAGAATATCAACCTATGGACTTGACCACGAAAAAACTTGAACATCTACTTGCGACGCTAAGCCCCTGACCCGAATCGAACGAGTCTTCTCGCATGGCCCAGGATCTATCCAACAGATGCACTTTCGCGGCGCGAGCGTGCACATACACCACAGGGACATCTTCTCATTCATGAGATAATTACAACAGGACGATGTGCCATCATGTACTTAAGCTATGTACCACGGCGCCCGTAAAATCACCCACATATCAATCTCTGTGTTTGAAGTTGACTCGCTTCAACTGATGTCGGTAAATATCACTCACGCCCAGCAGACTACAGATCGATAGAGTCCCTGACTACGGAACTTGAATATCTCTTACTTTCTCTCGAGTCAAAGGAACTCAAAAGGGGGGGATGGGGGTTCATTCGAGAATCACTCGTGTCAGAAGAGTCTTCTTAGCATACCACAATTTATCGCCTACGCCATCCAAACTTGCACTACTTATGTTACATGTACATTCGGTTGTCCGTTCTTTATTTTTCCAAGATCGATATATGTTAACTTGACCAAGCAACCCGGAAAAGCACAAGAAACCATTTTAAGACTGGTATACTATGCAAGAGACCCTTCCGATGTATGTATGGTTAGAAAGGGAGCGTTTATGAGGAATATTGTCGATATGGGATACACGAGCTGAAGTTTGAGATCAGTAGACGGTTAGTGAAGCCATTCCTAACTTACAGAAATAGCATAGTATACGTCAGGGAAAATTCTTGAGGCTATCTCCATGGACACATTGGAAGTGCCAGCTATGGGGAACTGAAACACCAGGACCAGGACCTACGGCAACACTTCACTTTCGGCTTCATTGTAACAGTGACTGTCTCAACGTACCTGAAGAACATTATACATGACTCCACAGCTTACGAGGATAATCAAGATGCGCCACGAGACGCAGAGCTGCCAATATCCGTTCGAAAACTTCTCTCGTAAAAATCGAAGTTTTTTCCTGCCGTCGGATATAATTGAAGATGAATCTGAGAGGAAAAAGAAAGACTTACCACATGGTCCATGCAATCAGTGTTGTAGCCGTAGCATTTATAGTGAATGACATTAGGACAATTGCGAATTTTAACCCTGTATGTTCTCTTGCCAGCTCAGGACATTCAGAGGTACCGGGATGAAGGGATATAGAGATCAAATATGTCAAAGTAACTCCTGTTTGCCCAGTCAGCTATTGTAACGACTCAGGAGGACGACCTTCAATGACATACCAAAAGAACACGCACACAGGATGATTGAAAGATACGCCGCCCATGGCTCTCTGAAAAACATGGCCCATGCTCTCCAGATCGTGAACGCGTCGTTAATCAATGGCTGCGTGATATCTCAGCGGTGGTATGGAAACCAGGTTAGATCATGATATTACTGGGAATCGTGCCAGCCACGTCAACGTTATCAGGATTGGCTTTATGGCCGTCATGAACGAGTCCATCGTGTTAGATACCTTGCCAAGGCGAAAGTATTTGAACGCAAGTGGTACAGTCATAGCCTGCATTATTGCTGATGTGATCACCGCAAGTAGCTCGACAAATGCTACCGATATGATCATCCGGGAAAGGAAAGATGGTTTTCGAAGCCTGGCCAGTGAGTCCCTAAGCGAGTGACATACATATCAATGTTTGTCTGGATAAGTACCTGATGTACGAGTTTAAGACGATCATGAGGATTGGCACAAAGATCCCTGTTAGAGAGAAAGGAGAATGAGCTACGCCCTACTTTGATGTTGCGTGGAAGACAGGAAAATACCAAGACTCAAAGGATAATGTACATGTGCCCAACTTACGCACCCGTCAAGAGTAAACTAGTCATAATGTCCGGAACCATTACGCTCGACATGTACATGCCAAGGTACTGGATGTATTGTCGTTCTTTGGGTTTCATGGTCAAGGACGACTAGGTAAAGAGGACAGCGGATTCAACGTTCGCCAACGAAATGATGCATCTATGAGAAACGTTGACGTTTATAAAGCTCAATGAGGTATCTATATGGTAGTTTGATTATCAGCTGTTTCGGACCAAGCTGAAGTTGATAGGCTCGAAATTTTGACGTCCGATACTGGAAGTGAACACAAGTTAGAATCACTCGCGTTTTAAGGAGGAGGAGAGACTATACCTTGCATGATGGTATTGAAGGAAGATGAAGCGTAGATCGATGTTCCATGGAAGCAGATGGTTGAACACGTCTCATGGAGCGCATCTTATGAAGCGTTATTAGACAGGATAGACAGAATAGGAGAATACCGGCGCACAATCAAAGACTGAAACCAGAAGACAAAAGAAGACCCTGTTATCGCCGAAGCAAGATTTCCACTCCGTGATATGATCGCAATGATCATAGAGATACTTCGAGTACTATTGGCCTGAAACAATCATCCAGCATCCATAAAAAACGATCAATCTTTGCTTACAACAGATCACACAGCAACTGAGCTATAGACGTTACCATGTATGGCCGGGTGTGAGATTTGATTTGATCAGTATGGAGTATAGGAGCAGAAGAGGGTGCATGAGAAATGCAAGGCTGCGCGAGATAGGGTACATACGTGTAAATGATACATCACGTTTCTTCGTTCGAGAGTTTATTCGGCAGTTGGAAGGACTAACGAACGCAGTTGTGAAGGTAGAATATCCAGGGGGACCTAGAGATAGGACTCTGTCAAAATCGTCTCAACTCCCACGAAATGCGAATCAGAGATCGAAGGAGGTTTATGCACTGGAATCGGGTATCCATGAGTACTGAGTCACAAATAGATTGAGACGTCCAAAATTGTTCCGGATACCCCGGTTCACTGTTGTGGTGACAGCCATTCGCATGGTCTGTACTTAGTAAACTAGTAGACCAAGTACCAGTAGAGGGTTAATAAAAGTCATACCACGAACAAATACGCCTTTCAAAAGGGGGCAGGGGGTGTACTTAGTGGTAGTGGTAGTGGTATCGGATTACCGGCGAGGTCCACGCATGAACGACCGGGTTCCGTACTACATACACGTGGTCGCGTACCAAGGTATACTACGGACACCTCTCCTTTTGCATGCTGTGAAAACCATGACACAGACAATACGATTCCTATCCTATCCTATCCGCTGTTACCGTTATCTCCTGTTCGAACCGACCGAGACTCCCATTCTGACGCGTCGATACCCTTATTTTGAGTGCCCCTACAAAATCAACTTTTCGAGTTGAAATCAATTATCAAAAGCAAAATCATTCGACATACATAGTTTTGTCCGGTGAGGCCCTTCTTACCCCCGGAACCCGCGATTACGTCGAGTATATGTATATGGAGTTTCCAAAATAGAGTTAAAGTATTCCTTCCCATCGACTCGGATCATCAAGCCGTGAGTACAAGACCCGAAGTTTCCTCGGGCATATAAGTATAGTGTGGGAACAGGTGCCGACCCACGCCCCCTTCTCTTAAGCTTTCCAGCATCATTTCATGACGACCGTGCGTAGCATCAGCTCGGACACCTTCGACATTGCGCCTTATCTCCGTCCG
>JAGGAS010037682.1:0-19254 GCA_017657355.1 Termitomyces sp. K1Ac | reverse complement strand
ACAACGACAAAAAGTATGTCTCAAGTTTCAGAACAGGCACCACTTCCGCCGGTTAGTCAACAGTCTAGTATAACACAATCAACTGATTAACAAAGTCAAGGTCCTGAAAGCGTCCGTCCACGACGTTCGTTACTTCACAGCATTATTACGTTCAGTCAATTTCGCCAATGTAAGCTGCCTGAGGCTTGCTCTATGGTAAATCGAGCTCATTTCACAAGCGCGCAACCTTTACAGTAACTGCTAGAGGCCTTACGATCACCGTGGAAGAAGCACGAACTCTACTTGGTGAGCTTTTCCAGATCTTTGAAGAGTCTCAGTTCATTCAATTAATTGGGCAGGCACCGCATTCGTATTCTCTGATATCTTCGACGAATACTCATATCGTTCAGATGCTGTCCAATCTTCGCAAGAATCTGAAGATGCCGAGATCAATGTTGGATTTGAAATACCACTCAACACTTTGATCGAATGTCTAAACATATTTGGTACTGCTGGTGCTCCCCTTAACAATGCAGGCACAAAGTACAAGAAGTGGAAGAAAGCTGGGAATGACTCAGATCACGACGACCACGATGATCGAGGAGGGCGAGGAGGAAACGGGACTCGAGGACTGAACACGTATTTTTCTGGTTCAGAGAAGAGGACAGGGATGCGGTTGACCTATGCTGGCTCGGGAGATCCTCTTACCTTGGTACTGTGAGTTCTTTTTAATGCCTTATATGCTGTTACCTGAGTTACATCAAGTGCAGAGGACGCAACAGGACCAACAACTACGTGTGAGATAGCCACATTCGACTTCGAGCCCCACCTCGAGCTTCCTTTTGATGCTAGTCGCACGTGAGTGCAACAACGAATTCAAAGACCCCCAACTTATCTCATATAGCGTTTTAAAAGTTATCTTGAAGGTACGAGGTAGTTTCTCTGTCAACAACCTCTTAAATTTGACAACAATCAGTCATCATGGCTTCGCGATGCACTTTCAGAGCTCGATCCTTCATTTGACAAATTGACTTTTATCGGAAGTCCTCCTCCAGAGGCGGAGACTTCGACCTCACGTGGAAGACAAAACTTGCGTCCAGTTGAAAAACCGATGCTTCGCATTCAAGCAACAGGAACGTTTGGTAGTACTGAGGTATGATCCTTCTTTTCCTTCATATTCAAGTTCTAACCGGTAGTATCTTATAAGATGGACTACCCAAACGACAGAGAAGTGCTGGAAACTTTCGAATGTAAAGAAAACATTCGTGTCAGGTATGTGAGATTAAACCTGCTTTCACCTTACTCTGTCTACATAATATTCCTTGGAAATCAGCTATAGATTTGGACACATAACAAAGACACTTCGAGCCTTGCAAAGTTCCACTAAAACTTCGTTACGGATCGACGAAGATGGATTGTTGAGCCTCCAGTTTCTCATGCCATCACCAAGAGGAGGTGCTTCAGATGCGTTTATCGAATTCCGAGTGAGTTGTGTTGCCCTCGTGTCCACCTCGCACTCACTTTGGCCAAGTGTCTGGCACTAGATGATGAGATTTGACTTACATGCCGCAGTTCTAACCCCATCATGGTTCGTTAAATTGGTGATTTGGCATGTATGATATATCAACATTTTTACAGATAATGACAAGTATGGTAGAAGACGTCCATGGCCAGCTAGTTAATACATTACGTCTGAGCATAGCCTCAGGGCAAACGGATGCGTGGTGTCGGAGAAAACTGTTGTGAGTGTCATGATGCATATACTCCCGATAGTGAAGGCGCTTCAATTCAAGACTACAGAATGTTATCGAAGTAATCCTTGATATCGCAGCTCTTACTGGTCAGCGGAGAACTATATGGCGGCGTTGAAGCAGCTGTAACACGTAATCAATTAATCCCCGAAGTCGTCAAAGAAAGAGTCACTGACCTGACAAAGGGGGATTCGAAAGGCTTGAGCGAAACAGTCGCCGAATAGCCACACCATCCAATGGACTATCCAGAGCTGTCTGTCTCTGAGGTCCCTGGGGTGTCTGAATAGCGGTCGTAGGCGTCACAGTATGCGGCTTTGCAGAGGACCTCGATCTATCAATGATGGGAGGTGAAACCGTCATTCGTGGGGACGGGGGGACGATAGTGAGCTTTTGTCCTCGCGTTTGATGCGTTGCCTGGCCATGGTGCATCTCCGAAACAGCCGGGTGCATGGTGGACATGAACGGTTGAACGAAGATTTCTGTGCGGACAGGTGAGGACATGGTGTGACCAGGAGGCGAGGAAATTTGGTTGTCTGGTGAAGGAGGCTCTGTTCGGTGAACGATGCTCGTGAAGTCACGTTCGTCGCCAACTACAAGAGCAATGACTTGTTCAACCGGAACATTTTGGGTTCCATCAGGCATCTGGTATGGCAAGGGAAAATGAAGACACGGGAGACGGATCTTTTACTAGACACTGACCAGTATTTTTCCAAGAACACCTGCATTTATGGCTTCAACGTCAATCAGTGCAATGTCAGATTCCTATCATCGAATTTCGACTTAGTGAATTCCTCGAGGTAGCGCAGTCACGAACGATTTGAAGCAACACATCTCCAGCTGCAAACGTCTCACCTTCCTTCTTTTTCCATTGCGTGATAGTACCACTTGTCATAAAAGGCGACATGGCAGGCATCAGTATAGCATTACGCGGCAGCGTCTGGTGAAGCCCTATCAGCGACACGTAAATCAATAGTAATAATCTGAGAACTTGTGCGAGGACTAACATCGTCTTCTGGATTGTGGACCAGCCTGGGTCGACTTCATGGCTGATAACAGAGGGCTACGGATGGACGAGCGAGAGAAAGTGTTTAACTGTAACGCGAGATACGTACTCATGTCGACCAGCGACGTGATGACGTACTACCCTTGGAACCTTACAAGTATTTATACTGAAGTACTCCAGGTTTCAAGTTGTCAAGTTACTCAGTATTTGTGTAAAGACAACATCTGCGATCACAGTTGCTAGCCTACTGGATTTTGATGTGGTGTTGATGGAGACGTCTTTCGAACGAAAGAGTCCACCTGTTGTCTTAACAACAGTAACTTGAATACTAGTTCACAAGCTCCGTCTAATCAACACAACCCTATACATGATAAGTCTGTCATTTACATAGCAAAGAGACACGACATAAGAAATCCAAGGTCGGATCAAGACCGACACCTCATTCTGTTTCTTGTCAGAACATCCGAGGACAAGACCCAAGAAACACGCACCATGTTAAAAAGTTTTGCACATTTCAAAAGGCACACACAGGCACAATCTTCGTTTTGTCACCCACAATCCTCTTCTCGCCGTCCAACCCCATCTCACCCGCACACAAACTCTGCAACTTCAGCACAGACAAACAGACAACATTCTCTACTATAACTCCACCCCAGAAGCGAAGTACCTCTCCGTTCTCCTCCACACCCCTACCCTCCGCCCCACCCGGCGTGACCTGGCTGGATGGGGCTCCGAGGAGCCAACAAAACCGTCAGATGGCCTCTTCATCGGAGTCATAAAACTCGTCTTCATCATCGTCTGGGGATCCGAGCGTCTGGAAGTCGACCTTATACCGCAGGAGACCGCCAATGCCACCGAAACCTTTGACAAACTGAGCGCCTTCCTGTGAGCGGTTGGTTATGAATTCGAGATTCGCGCCGAACTCCTTGTACTTCTCGGCGAACCACTCGAGGAGAGAGATAGGCTCTGCAGATTGTTCCATCTCTGTACCAGTTGATTTATCTATGAACTTTTCGCGATCTTTTTCCTGTTCCTTGTTGACATGAACAATGATCTCCTCTGAAGATGATATACAAATTAAAAGAGGCCACTCGATATAGAAACTCTCATGATAAAACTCACCTCCTGCGGCATTTCGAAGACAATAACGAGTAATATCAAGATTTTCCCAGACAATGAGTGTCTCAACAGCACCGAGTTCAAGCGCTTTCAAAGTGTCATCAATACCAAAACAGTACCGGCTGGTATCTTGACTAATCTCGTCAAAGTACTTCTGGATGAGCTTCTTCTCCTGAACGAATTTGACGTTTGCCAACGACTCAGCCGCAAGTTCAATGGCCTGACGAAAATGAGTATCATCAATTTTAACATGACAATGAGACGATATGTACCTGGTTAAAACCATTTTCACCTCCATAGCTGACATCAACTATCTTGACGACCTTCGCAGCCAACCTCTGATCAAACATGTCGCTCTGACCGAGTTCGGTCTTGAAGTCGGCACTACCAGCAAGCACGAGGCCGGACACGTTGACCTTATCGTTGGTGATGAAATGTTGGACAGCAAGTTCAGCAACCTTGCGAACGTAGTTGTGCCTCTTCTCGTCACGCAGACGAGAGAAACGCAGGGCAGACTGTCCACCACGACCGTGCTTCTTCGGGAGATCGACGGTGAATTTGTGAATGACCTCACGCGTGTTTCCGGCGAGGGTACCAAATAGTGTACCATTACCATCCATTACGATAAAACCGAACCTGGAGTCGGATTCTAGAAGCTCCGATAAGGCTTCGGTGTGAAATTTGTTATCACAGAGGTACAGCGATCTGTTCACCCAGTGTAAGTCAATTCTCGAAAATGATGACAGTTGCAACGAACGTATTGATGGGTTTATGAGGCTCAAAATCGAAGGAGACTTTTTTCTCCTTGCCCTCATCGGTCAAAATAGTTCCAACGAAGAGCACAAGACCATTAGGCGGGACACGATTGTACAGTTTAAGCCTCTGCTGCGTACTAGTAATCGCAGCAAGAACAGAGAGACGATTGACTCGCGATTTGATGTTAGAAGCAGTACCGTACTCCTGCGTCAACATAGCAGATACACGAGGAATTTGATCCTGGCGAAATTACGATCAGTGGATATCGAGTGATATACCTGTTTATCGGGACAGACCTTGGGAGGTATGATGAGACTGATCATAGAGGTTCCAGCCCTGTGCAACACTCAGGAATCAGACACATGGAGGACAGCAAAAGGGGAGGAGAAGGACCCTCTGGCGGAGTCAAGGCTCTTGATGAGCTTTTTGACCTTCCACATCTGAATATTCTGCTCCGCAACATCCTGACTCATGCTGGGCAACGGCAAATACGCTGTCTAGTGATACTAGAGACGCAGCTGACGTAGGGAGAAAGAGGATGGTGGTTGGAAGAAGATAGGGCACGTTGCATTTGGGGCTATTTATGTCGGCTACAATTTTCTCGCTGCCGATCACTGACTGGCTAGGCTATTATTGACAGGACGACCTATGGCACAAAAGCGTAAAACTGACGAAGATATATTTGATCGTAGAAAACGACTAAAGTTGACATCTACTCCGCAGAGCCAGCCCATGACTCCCGATGGGAAACGGTCTGCTACAACAGAAAGTCCTACTCAAGCTCCCACTAGAGATGCGACATCGGAAATACGAGCGACACGCCCTGACTCACGACCACAGAAAAAGCGTCGAATTAATAAGCTTGCTCCACCGAGACCATTTCCAACGGTACCAACTTCTGTATCTGCAACGGGTCCACGTTCAGCTCACAAAGAGGGGAAAAACTTCATCTGTGTCACACGTAAAACTGCGTTAGGCGCGTATCTCCGACGATGCAAGGACATGGTTCTCAAAGACGGGTGCGTGTCATGTAGCAGTTCACGTCTAATCCACCTATTGATCAAGGTCTCAGTTATAAGACACTCCATTTCAGCGCCATGGGAGCTGCCATACCCCATCTGCTCCAGCTTATTGCGGCCCTTCCATCGATTCTTCCTTTCGCTCTTGACGAGATAAACACCGAAATCACGACAGGGACCGTAGAACTACAGGATGAGATCATACCGGATAACGATGACGACGATTTGACCTATGAGACACGAGGCAAATCATCTTTGAATGTCGTATTCAAAATTGGCGACGGTGAATTCGAAGGAGATAGGAGTGGGGCTGTAAAGAAGAATGGCAAACATCGAGCGGGTACTACTAGTGGTCAGAACACCAAGAATAATAGTAATCGAGTCCAGCCTGGGAAAGTGGCGCAAGACTCTATGGATATTGTACTTCAAGAACCGGAACAAGAAGAAATGGAAATGCTTTGAATGGGATTATCATCCAGTTCTTGGTATGTCACACCAAACAAAATTCCCAGTATCAGACTATTGATACTTTCCCAGTTTGTCTTTCTGCCATCTATGTATATTACGCATACCTTAATTGGACCATCTTAATATGTTTGATAGTCATCCATCGATCACATCATCTGCAGTCTCATTCGTCTCCACTCATCTCTACGCCAGTAAATGTCGTGCCGTAATATGGAGGGTCGAGCCATCCTCAGACAGCCGACAACAATCCTTCCATGGGCTTGGGACTTTTTGATCAACATATGGAAAATCACATTATCCGGTTATCAGATAACATCCATCGACGTCTCCCATGTCTTCTATGACTACGACCGTTATGCTTCAACCTGACATCGAATATCATCCTGATGAGGCCAGATATCGTGCACGTTCCGCAAGACTTTTCGTCCAGAATCCCCATCGAGCCAAAGTAACTCTACCAGAAGGATTCCGACCTCAAGTTGAAGGTCCAATCGTATGGGAAGGGAAAGATTGGACAAGTGAGGAGCAGTGGGTCTACAAACTCAGTAATGAAGAATTGAAGGAGATCGACGATGCTTTAAGCTACTTCAAAAGTACCCCATTCTTTATGCACAATCCATTCCTGTTGATTTACCATTATTTACTAGATCTGAACAAGCCGATGGGGTATTTGAGTAGGGAAACTTTCCCTCTGCCCATCTTGAGTACAGTTCTCAGAGGCCTGGCACATGAACTGTATTCTGGCCGCGGGTTTTTCGTCCTTCGCACTTTACCTATTGACACCTATTCCAAAGCCGACATCGCCATTGTGTTCGCTGGTACGCCGATGCCTCATCTTAAAGGCCCCGTCTTACCTGATCGTCGCAGGTATTTCTTCCCATGTCGGATCTGCGCGCGGCAAACAAGACGCTACTGGTGCCGTCCTCTCACACATCAAAGATCTTAGTGTTAGTCATGCCCACGAAAAAGGAGGCATTGGAAATGCAGCATATACAACCGATAGACAAGTTTTCCATACTGACGTCGGTGACCTCATCGCCTTAATGGCACTAGAGACTGCAGCAGAAGGCGGCACGTCACGTATCAGCAGCGGAGGTCGCGTCTACAATGAGCTGGCAGCCACCCGGCCCGATATCATCAGAACATTATCCGTATCGTGGCCACTGGATAGGTCAGCTCAAATTCCTTTTCGAAGTTGACTTCTTCACCTCATGGAGATCTCCTACCTTAGTTTTGGTGGAAACCCAGGATATACTATGCGTCCACTGCTGTATTACGAGGATGGGCATGCTATCATACAGTATTCCCGCCGTCACTTCACTGGGTATTCCGATCAGAAGCGTAGCCCGCATATCCCTCCCATCACTGAAGAACAGGCAGAGGCGCTCGATGCGGTCCACTTCCTGGCTGAGGAATACTCGCTTGGTCTGAACTTCCAAAAAGGGGACATCCAATACATCAATAGCTTGGGGCTTCTACATGCACGGGATGCGTTCAAGGATGATTCAGAGCATACGTAAGTTTAACTCGTCTGAAGAGGGCTAGGTTGACTGAGAAAACTTGACTCAGACGTCATCTGATTCGACTGTGGCTACGAAATGAAGAGCTGGCATGGCCGACTCCAGAGCCATTGCAGCCTATCTGGTCGAGATTGTACTCTGTTGCTCCTGACAATCAAAGATTCCCTCTGGACCCTGAGATCCGAAGGAAAGAAAATGGAAGTACCAAGTAGGACAACTGCACGATAAGATTACCATCAGACTCAGATGTGTATGTATACTTCGGAAAACAAGAGCCAGCCTACCTGGCCCCCTTTTGTCGCATACAAGTGCTGCTTTAAAACCATACGGGTACCTGTTTCGGACTTCGAAGGATAGTTCTTGTCGTATCCTCGGATGGATAATCAAAAATGATGATTGAATGTTGTCCTTAATTCTTCTCCTCGTTCGTGAAGCCGATCTTTTACTCTTGTAAATGACGGTGGTTCTGATGTGGCGCTTGTTTTATGCGCCATGACTGTCCACCAGAAACTCCGGGTCAGTCTAGCAAGCACTCAAATATCAACACTTGTGGTCTAGGAATATTATGTCTGGGAAACACTTGAATCCATTATATTTACATGGCGTACACTTTGTTCGGGTTTCCTACATAAATGGTCGCAAAAACTGGTTCCTTTATGATCTCGGCACGCAATTCGTTCGGCTTTCCTCTTTATTTCGAGAAAATGGTCGCAAATGTAGTTCCTTTATGTCTGGCCAAAGCTGATTCAAAAACAAGCAGAAAAATATCAGAACACTGGAACTCACCCAATGTATCCGCGTCCAGGATCAATGAAAGTCCTGTGTATTGTTGTCTGATCAGCCGCCACATGCCAGTGAATCTGATCACTCGAGAATGAACTCACACATATCCGCGATCCCCCTGCACGCCAAGCTTCTCCTTGAAATAGTCGAAGAAGGCTTTGCTATATTCCTCATTTGCCTTTTCGTTCAGGTTATCCAAGCTGACCTAGACCTGGCAGATCAGCGTATCTGGGACTCATGGGAGGTTGAATATTACAGACGACAGTCATCGTGAAGGCGGGATCCAAAGTGCCTTGGAAAGTAAGAGTTTCATTGTAGATGTACTTGACGGAGATGTAAAGCTCGGGTTTCTTCAAGGTTTCTGCGCCGAACTGGAGACAACTCTATCAAGCTTGTGGCAGCAGTGATCATAGTATCATCAACCTTCGAAAATTCGAGCGCGAACTTCTTGGGATCAGCGATCTAGAACGTCTTCAGAATGAATGAAGGTACATCAATCGTGACGAGGCGGGGATAGACCTTGACGTTTGTCGTTAAATCGAGGGTGGGCATGGTGGGAGTAGTGAACGGGGTCCCTGGCGGGCCGAATCCAACAAGTCACAACTTATTTGAAGTTATTCTGCTTCAATTGGTACAAGGCTCTCCGTTGCTCCGTTTCTTTCCCTCAAAAGGAGTTCGAACGCAACGCGACTGGGAGTAAGCGAACGGCCGGGAGTCGGGCCGAATCCCTACAAGTCACTTGAATTTGTTCCGCTTCAATCGGTACTTATAAAAGGCTCTCCGTTGCCTCGCTCCTTTCCCTCAGTAAAGAGGCACGAGTTCAAATCACACTTTATATGTATATTGCAAGACGTATTTAGAAAAAGTTCATGTAAATTTCAGTATATCGACAGTAGATCTGGAATGTAGCTACATGGGTGAAAAGGATACATTGAATGATGAAGCAGTTGAAGTGATAAGTATGTTCCGGGTCTGATACAGAATGTATATAATATATGCGGATGGATCGTTGTAGGTCACGCGTATCGTGAATCTTTGTGAGTTCCTTCAAACTGAAGACGCGTTGCTGACTTCCGGATGTGCACTTGTTGTTGAGGCCGTTGTTGCCATTCTCGATTCTTGAGATTCATATCATTCCAAACCCAAATCGACCATCTCTGCACGCATCTTCAGAATGAAGTTACGCTGTGCCCTTCCCATAGGCGTATCGGCACGTGAAGTCTCCTCCAAATCCTCGCAGAAGACTTTGACTGCTGCATATATCGCCCGCTCCTCTTCAGAGACTTGTTTTTGGTTGCCAGAGTATTTGGTGTCGACAACCCCATCTTCGTCAATTTCGTCAGCTCCCATCTCCTCGTCAAACCAGCAGCTGCGTTTCTCAACGACCTGATCTCCGTAGTTTCCATAGTCCAAGACTTTGCAATCGTCTTCCTCTGTATTCTCGACGTCTTCCTCACCAGAGTCACTGTCACGGTGATTGTCGTTGGGATCACCATTTTCACCGCCAGACCAAACGTTCTTCCTGTCTTCATCGACACCATAATCTTCCCCATCATAGGCAAAAGTAGCACGAGTGCCGGAGTAGATCTCTTGCACTGCACTCGGGAAAGTGATAATCGCATTTCCACCAAAGGGATCCGTAAACAAAGGAGAAGGGTGATTGTCTAGATCGGCAGCAGAAGAATAGAAGGAAAGGTCAGGTGCCTCGTTGTCGTTGTGAGCGCTTTCCTGAGAGTAGACGGAGGCCGAATTATCGGAATTGGGTGAAGTAGGGGGAAAGAACAACAACTCAGTGCCGTTCAACCGAATGGGTGAGTAAGGCTCGAAGGATTCCTCCCGTTGATAGGCTTGCTTCAGGATAATGAGCGGATATATGTTCCCCTTATCAAGAAGTTCCTTCGCAGTAGCAGATGTATAGCAATTTTGAGCTCGATAGCTGTCTTTCGGAGGGGAGTTATGAGTTTCAACGAAGCGCCTGACGAAGCCCTCTTTGAGCTTTTACATAGTCAGTCCAGCTCGAAAGACTAGACAAATAGAGTATCACGTACATATTCAGGTAAAGCACTCCACTTGTGTTGAGGGAGCAATTGATTGGTTTTGACGATGTAGCAATCTCCCATATATCTGTAGAAAGGGCCATTCACGATGCCTGGGATATCCGGAATCTGGAGGAAAACGCGAACGGCATGGTTGTGGAAGAAACGATAATCGGGATCTCGCGGTATAGCCATCACACCCCTGGACAAAACGTGACGTTCGATCTGGTTGACGCAAAAATCGTAGTAGATCGCAGCATCGTGTTGGTACGCCAGGCGGTCACTGCCAATAATGTCCGTGTAGCGGATAAGAAGAGCGGGGATGGTCTCGTAGGGCTAGAGTAATAGTTGAGTATTAGAAGCTGGATCGAAGAGAAGGAATGAACCGTACATCAGAGAATATATCCTCCAAAGAGAACAGGTCAACGGGCTTCATCGTTTCGATGTTGTCCGACTCATCGAGAGTTGTAAGATCTGATTCCTCTGAATCTGTGGGCACGAGAGTGTCTTCCTCAGTATCAGGATGCTCAGTAGCCAATTGAAAGGTAAAGTTGGCAAAGTCATCTTCCTCGGGAACAGCACGAAGAGCAGCTTTGAAAGCTTCAACTTGGAATTTCTGATCCATATTTACATCGTATCGAGTAAGAGGAAACCTGTCCTGATTGTAGTTATTGAGCTCGTGCGCCAGCGCACGGCGGTCTAGCAAAGGTCGAGGCTCGACGTCATTCTCGGATCGACGATTATGGCATAGAAGCTCGAGGAGATTGAGACGTTTCTTGAATGCAGAGAACATTGAGCAACACGGGGACGACAGATATAACAGATGGTGAGGACTCACGATAGTCCCTGCCTCTTAAATACAGGCTAAGAATTTGCCACCACACCATAGTAGGAGATACTGGCCAAGGTCTAAGCAGGAAATCATCCAAGTCAGTAACCTAAATCAGTGGTGCATTGTTCGGGTGGAAACAGAAATTTTGGGATATAATGAGGGGATCTGGGCCGTTTTCGTCCGTTCAAATTGGAGCAGACAGCAGGAACGTCGACGGTCATGGTAATCTAGAAGATTATCGTCAAATTTTTTGGCCTGGAATGTGTGAGCGTCGTTGATGTAGTCCAAAGCACCTGGCCAGGCGGAACATTTGTCGGACATTTCAGACAGTGAAGAAGAGCCAAAGAGGACAGTAGGGTCGTGACATGTGACATACGCGTGGAATTAGTTGGTTCAATGCTGTTCAATGGTTGAAACAGGCAGGCGATGGCATACTTAGTTTCAAAGGCTTACATGTCTGATAGGCCTGATGATTATCAGAAACCATGCTTGTCACGCAATTGTACGTGGTTAACCACTGTTCAACTTTCAACTGAAAAGTTCAACTCCGAGTCCGATTGGGACTCGGATACCTAACTTAGTAGGCCAGCCGGTACATATTGGTACATGGCAAAGCATTTGATATCCCAGCAAGAGGCAACTTCACATCCCATGCCTCGACAGCTCAGGCCTCGAGAGGTCTATGTAGGAAATACTCGGCATGATACTCTGGAATTGACCGAGCGACTCTATTCTGTTGAATGGGGTAAATAGAGCCACAATGATCTTATCTTATCTCTAATTACTTTTGCAGTGGCAGCCAACATGGTCGCTGTCAAATCCTTGTAGGCGCAGTCCAGGACCGCAACCCATTCTCTTCCTACATACATGCATACCATGTCGATACCAGAAGCGTTCTTACTATTAACCCTCCCAAATGCCACGCTCACGTTCTCCGGTGTCCGTCAGACCGGTATCCTCAACCTCGACTGCGTAACCGTCCAGGTACCCAACACCTCCAACTTCACCAATCGGGATGTATATCTCGTTCTTCGTCTGGGCACATTTGAAGTCCCATTGGATCCTGAACAAACTATCCAAAGGACAGATGACCAAGGGCACCAAATGTATACGATATCCGACCCTAGAGACTTTGGTGCCCCCGAGATTACCATTTCGGTAGCTCTACCCAGTCCATCAGAGGAAAACCCTGTCTTAATAGAGGATCTTGCGACTTTTGAGACGATTTTGGCACAATATGTTGCAGATTTCCGCAGCGGACCTGGTACTACTGATATCAAAGTCCCCTCGACTCCACATGCCCACGAACTCATTGGATCAGGTTTCCCTGGAGCATACGGGGATCTCAGAGGCCAACTTGTTGTCGTCAACGAAGACAATGGAGAAGTAGTGGCGCAATTTGACAAATCTACGTTCCATCTAGAAGAAGATCCTCAGCTTCATGAGCAGGGACATGAGAACGATGCAGTCATTATTGAGGTGCCTGACAACCGGCCAGGAGACGAACAGGATGCAACTGCGCTCCAGATGTTTGCTCGTGCTGTACCTCTGGACCAGCAAGATTGGATCACAAAATCCGCTACGGTTGTCAGGTAAGTCTACTCCATTGACCCTCAAATCGTTGGCCACTTAGTACGTCTACCATCAGTCATGCAATCTCTACTACGACAAACCTCTTGCTAACCGCAATAACCACCGCCTCGGATTACTATATTTCACATTCCAAACCATCGCCCCATCATTCTGCATCCCCATCCCCGGCAGGTACTTCGACTCCTCCACCACGTGCCCTCGTCTTCCTAACGTCCGAACGGACGCGTCAGGGTCTCGCAAGCGTACATGCAGTCAGCAGCCAAGCCGTCAAAGTCAGCTCCAAGACGGTCTCGACAATTGACAACATGATTCGGCGTGCAATGGGCAGTAAACCCAAGCATGAACGTTACTTTTCCAAGCCAGTCATGCCCAGCATACCCTCCCAAGGTGCTCCTCCGCCAGTCCCACCGCGGATGCCGTCGCCGTCGTATGCTCATCTTTCCCCCCCGCCAGGATACCCTTCACCGTCCACTGATGGAAAGCCCCTGCTCCCTGCGCGCCGCTCTCCGTCTCCTGCTCCCCCTCTCCCGCCTCGAGCTTCACCAGGAGTAGCAAACAGCCCTGTGGTTGTCGCACCCCAACCACGCACCCCGCTTTCGACAAAGGAAAGGATTCTGCTGTCGGCTGACCTCATCTTGTCGACAATTGATCACGATACTCGCAGGCTGCTGGATACCGGTACTGCGTCTATTAGTTCGATCATGGGACATAAGTGCGTTTATTTTCTTTGTTTTGCATTTACCAGTGAGTATGCTGATGTATTCGTCTCGGTTAGATATGGACCAGAGGCAGCCAATACGTCGCAGTTGCTAGCTGGGACTGCTCGTAATGTTGGACTGGTGTATGTTGATATACGAGGAATTGGACGGCGTGCACTTTTGAAGAGGGCCGGAAAGCAGTTTATCAAGGGACGTATATCAAATAACAAGGGCCAGGAGCCCAAACAGTCATAGGATACAGTCGGACTAGTATGTATATCAGCTGTGTGTAGACATACTTGAAGGAACTTATGTAGGAAGGAAGGGACAACGTCACCTGAGCCTGTACGGCCAGACTGATCAATTTGCACCAAATCGTAGTGCGACCATCACCGTTGCACGAGCCGCACGAGCCAGCACAAGCCATGGTCAACACCATGTTTAGTACATACATCAAGCCTGAGCTGGTCGATAACCTCCCCATTGATCTCAAGCGTGAGATCCTCGAGACAACAGCCTACCTGTACCCAGACTTCGCTCAGCACCTGGCTGTCGTGTCGCGCGACGTCCAGCCCTGGTGAGTGCTCTCGCCCATATACCCCATCATATCTCACGCCAACCAGGGCAGAACGCATCATCTATCGCGAGCTTTACTTCAGTGGGCAGCGATTCTACCACGGTGGCCACGCATCATTGAACAAGTCTATTCCGCTTCAAAGATTCAAGGTCGCATTGGAGGCGCGCCCACCGTCTTTTTTCGCCGAGTATGTCCGCGCGCTACATTTCGATGGACCCTGCAATGTCGAGGATATTCTCCCGATCATCCAGGTTTGTACAGGTGTGAAGAATCTTGGAATGTACGCTTCTCTCGAAGACCCAAGAGCGCTCGAGATCATGCGCATTGTACACTCCTTACCACTGCACACTCTGTTTATATCTAACAGGAACCTTGCGAAGCTGCTCACCCTCGACGTCCCTGCACCATCGGACCATGAAGGTGCTACAACTTCCTTGGAGAACCATGTTCCCGAGCAGACTGTCGTAGCTACTGACACTGGCTCACATGCCCATGGTGCCTCGGGCAATGCACCAGAGATACCAGAGTCGGAGGCTTTTCTTGCACCTCTGACCCAATCTTCCCTGCACGCTCTCAAGCGTCTAGGGCTTGTGGACGGTTTTGAATATCCTGCTGAACGGTTCCCTGCACTCACACACCTAGCGCTCGTTCCCGACTTTGAGGACAAGGTTATACAGCATGTCAAAGACTCCCTTGAGAACACGCGCATCGAGTCTATTATTGTGATGCTAAACTATATCAACGCCCCTCGACAGACCAGGACGCTTCGCACATTGAGAAATATCACTGATCCGCGGCTTGTGCAGTTCACGCTGCCGGTGTCACCGTCGCGTTATATTGAGGACGATCTCTGGGATCTCGCGAATGAGTTCCCAGACGAGGAGCCAGCGCTTGGTGAGTCGCTCAATACCATAGTGAATCATCATGATGCTGATTGTCATATCAGCCTATCTAACGGAGATTCCGGGTCCCAGGATCCTTTCCTTCCAGGAGTTGTTGGAATCTGAGAAACGGACCCAGCCTGAAAAGTCGGAGACCCAGCATAAGGAAGCATAGACCCGTTCTGAGGAGATACCTAACGAGATGGACACTCGAGCCAAGGAATTGGACGCGATTGCATGCATTTAACTAACGCTCGATGGCCAGCACGCTTGTACACTATATTTAACGAAACACAAATATGGCAGGGTATCTATCGATATACAATGTAGCACTGTAGACAAGTCGCTCTGTTTTCCCCTCAACAAATGGCTTGTGCTGAATCTCTAACTTACTTGCGTATCAGTATAGAGGAATCTCAGGAGCCTGCAGAAATCAAGGGCAATGAGTTACAGTGCTGAACTGAAAATAAGCTCTGAGACCCACCATTCCTCTTGTCTCGAACGCTAACCAGTCTCCAGAGCCAGTCGGTAGAAGGCCCATCGACCTACATTTCCACAGACCCACGCCGAGTGTCAGAAGATTGCACACAAGGAACACGAGTTTCTGTAGAGGGAGTGTCGTCAACGCTTTAGGGTCCTTTGAGTTTGTCGGCGCGAACTGAGCAAACGCTGCTTACGAGCTGATTAATTCGCTGAAGCATGTGAGACGGAGAATAGCAAACGCACACTCATTCATTCCAGCAAGGTTCTTAAAGGGTGTGAGGAGAAGCATGAAGACGATCCCCATGCTGAAGATCTGCACACCACCGCCAGACATGTACAGCATGAATGCCTGCATCGGAAGTGCTTTGACAGGCGCCAACGCTGCATCCCATGCACGGCGGACCTTGAGTTCATCGTATGTTGCAGTAGATCCGCTGCCTTTCACAGGGGCTTTAGACTGAATGACGCGATTTGAGTGAAGTGAACCATCTCTGCGTTTCAATTGGAGAACATACGGATGACGCGGACGACTTGGAAAACCCAGGCGGGGGCGGAAGGTTGCGCCATCTATTTGGAATATCAAGTAATAGTACTATACTATATGCTGAGAAATCACGGACTTGGATGAAGACTCTAAGGATGTATAGTCCATGTCACGAAAGGTAGTTGGGGAATATAGACGAGGATCGGAGGGTATCACGTCGGATATCGGAGATGTTTTTGGTTTTTCGTACCACCGTCCTCTGAATCATTACGCACTTGTTGCGTGAGTGTAGAGAACACCAAGTAACAGAGGCTTCGTTTGCAATCACACTGAGGATAACACATGGAGACTCATCCTTCCGTACGATCTCAATCTCCACCCATTCGCTCCATAGACTGGATCTGACTTTTACAGTAGCATCGGACACTTGCTCCAATCCTTTCGAAGTTTCCTCGTGCAGCCGGCTCTCTTTTTCAGGCATATAACGACATTGTATTTGGTGAAATAGCCCATATGCTCACTTGATCACTCACTCATACCCGAATCGTCAATAGCCCAACAATGGTCCGACGTTGAGTTAATAGAGCTCCCAGCATGCCAGCGTGCAGCAATCAAGGGTCATAAATCCAATACTGTGCGTGTACATCTCATTTTTCTTCTTTTTACTCTTTAATACTTCGATCGTTTTCAATATAGGATGAGTATCTCCACGTCGTGCCGTGCACGCTTTCAGAAACCATTTCGTTTGGGTGGTGCGTGCACTCTAGCCGACGCACTTCTTTCAAGTTTATTTGTTCCTTACTCGATGAGTCACAGGTTGCAAGATGCTTTTGCGACTCTCGGAAACCCAACGGAAGTCTTCCTAGCGATCACATCTGAGGACGCTTCCATTGTATACTATAAGCTTAGCCAGGGAATTGTCAAGCCTCCAGTTTGATTGCATTGTCAGCTGGATAATCCTCCGGATTCAATTTCGTGGCGCCTTCCCAGACACGATGCCTATATATGCCATATTTTCGGGTTGGCACGCCCAGGATGTGAAGAAGAAATGTGACCGTTATCGAGGTTGGAGTTCTCGATCATTGTGACGTCGGCTTGATACGTTCGCATGCTGCATTCAGTATTATGGTGTCCTCATTCACCACGGAATAGTCTTACTAGTTCAATCTCAAGTCGACGCATGAATTCAAGGCTGAGTACGTAAGTATCATACGTGACAAGCCAGAAGTATCTATCGCCCCCGAACCATCTTGCTGAAGTCTGTTTGAGGGGATGATTTCACGCGATGTCGTCAGCCTGGGAATGCAACTGCATCGCCGGAGAATACCCACACCGGACATACCAATCAGTACACCGCATCGAGGTCTAACCTTCACGATATACAGAAATCCCGAGTCATGAGGCTCATCAAAAAGACTGAGGTTAACTTTGCAACTATAGCGGCCAATTCCTTGGTTCTCTCCGTATAGATCATCAACGAGAGAGTAATCCGCGATGAAGCAAGCAGTCGAACCACTCATTTGGAACCAGTGCCGAAACGTTGTGCTACATCAGTGTTAACGATGAAAAAGTAGCCGGAAGGATGCGAAATTTCGTCATCTTATTGAAAGTTGCCGCCATTGTTCAATACTGTTTGTCACCTAGAACCATCACCTCGCCATTCTCTGGTAATTTCTGATGGAACTCACTAGACTAGCATTCTCCACTGCTTGCACAGATATGCTACGCCTCCTGACTCAAGGATGCTACGGTTATCACCCCACCCGCCGTATCATATTGAAATTGGCTCATATCGCCACCCTATGTTCATCTTTGTTGGGCACGCTAGAAGTCCTTCTCCTTGAGCTTCCTCATCTCAAACCTTGGGTTTTCATATGTACAAACTCTTGTCTGTATGCGCTCGAATCCCGCTATTCGTGTCATGGTGATCACGACGTTCAGGCACTATCAACGCCTCCAAGAAATGCTCCTCACGTTGTGCCAGTCCCGCAAAGAATTGAAATAGCGTCACACGTAACATTACATCGACTGACCGAGGCTTTGTGCACTTCTACTTCCTCTAGTTGTGGACTCTTTGACAATCGCCTATCCATCCCCGAAAGTCTTGCTGTTGCATGGGTAGTATGCTTGAAGGGTAGGAAACAAATTTCAGCCTGTGAGTTGAACAAATGTAGCTGCCGCGTTCAATTTCACCTCCGAAATATTTATATAGCACGATTTTTGCAACCCTATCATGGGCCTTATTCATACGTAGGTCAATTACCTTCTGAGCTCCAAAGTTGCACGGTCTACGGCAACAACACAATACGGGGTGAAAGAAACTTCAAGAGATCTATCTCTTGGCGCGGCCCAGCGGCGAGACATAATACGACAAAAGAGTGCTGTTCCATGGGATGGCTCCAATGATGGAATTTGCCCATTCGAATTGCGATACATGGCATCCATGCCCTTCCCTTATGTTCCACGTAATATCTGGAGTAGATTTTAGCACATGTGGGTGTGAACTGCGGAGGTGACGAGTCCTTTTGTTTTTTTTTTCTTGACAAAGCAGAGCCTATCAGCAAGTATATAAGAATGACATCGCAGACGGATGGCGTTGAACACAGTCGCATTTGGCAAGATTTTTGTTCGATCGGTAAGGTTGCACATCCGAGGGCGTTGTTCTCGAACCTCTTTACAACCTAGCAAGATATCCCGAAGTGAAACTAGTACCCTAGAAACGCGGTAGGCAAGCGGTAGAACCCTTGTCCGATAATGGTATTTGAAGCGTAGAAAGGTAAGGTACCGCGAGCGGTGAAATTCACGCTGGCCCACAATTGCAGTCTGCGATTATGGTGCTCATTGAATTTTGGGAAATAAGAAATCCTTCACAAGTCGAAGGTTGGTGACTTTCAGTGGGTCTCCGAGCAGGATCAGCCTGATCTTTTCTGGACTCTGTTAGACAGATACCCAGCACTGTCGTCTCGGAGTCTCGAATTCTATTGTCATGCCTCCTATCGCTCTGTTTCGAATTTGTCATATATAATCTAATTCACGACCATGTGCACACCCTTTTCCTATCACCTCTATCACCTTAGATTCCATCGGGCCTTTGGGAAAGTTATCTTATTTGAACAGTCACGTCCCAAGCCAAGCAATATCTCCATGCTCATGTGCCTCCCTGGTACGCATATCCTTGGTCAACAGTTGGGATGCCATCAGCAAATTCAGGAACATATGATAAGGTCTTGTAAGTATCATAATGTGCATAAGTCACCAAAAGGTCCCATCAG
>JAGGAS010037680.1:3785-19646 GCA_017657355.1 Termitomyces sp. K1Ac | reverse complement strand
AGAGAAAATTCTCTACAAGGCAAGACACGGACCGAGTTCCTCGATAATAAGATCAGCTCCCTTTTCACCGACCAGAAGTGCCGAAGAATACGTGTTTGTGCCCAGGTTATCCTGTAAAGTGGTCGTCACTCAAACTTGACATACTCGGCAAGTAGATCAAATCCATACAGGGCAGATGCTCAGGTCGACACATTTCAGGTTCTGCGTGCCATACACGCTGAGTCGTCCGTCAACTACGCCACCCTGCTCCCTTGGTTTCATGGCTATTTTTGTGAGATTTACCTCCCAGACCAAGGCGAGGAACTACCTACCACAAGTTCCTGTACGATAAATTAGCAAACAAATAAGCATAGCTGGAGCAAGCAAAGCTCACCGAGTGAGTGCCAAGTAGTTTCTACATGATCTGTTGGTCATGGTCAAGTCACCACTGCAAAATGAAGTCAACCCTGGGCATACCAGCGATCCAATCGTCGATAGCCTTGTCATCTTCAGCAGAGTACTTGATGTCCTCGTGAACTTTAGCTGCATTGTACGGCTCTCCTGGCCTGTAATTGATTCAGTCTATATTCGCCTGGAACGACCGAAACATGCTGACTTGTGCCAAGTGCCTAACAAGCCGAGGTCAATGAAATTGTCCAGGCTGTGTATCGACATAACAACTTACCCATATGAATTCCGACCGTAAATCCATCGGGTAGGAGCTGTTTGGCCGTCTGGATGTCGATATCACGCGCAGCTGCTGGCGAGGCGGGATGGAAGCGCGGATGGTGCGATGTGAGCTCACCACGGAAGGCTAAGGTAGATTGGCCTCTATGAGGACTGCAAGTATTGTCAGCACATACCATCCATCCTACGCGCGACTTCGCGTGTCTTCTTGTAGCTCCATCGGATAGGCGCAAAGTCTGCCTTGTTGTTCATGAATCCACTGTCGAAGAATGGCTCTTTGTACGGATTAGTAGATGAGATATGGATCTATGAGGGCTTGAGAAAAGAAAAGAGAAAACTACGGAGGAAGTAAAGCTAACCTTTCCACGACTAGCGGGATATTCCTAGAAGAATTCGAGTGAATTAAGTTACCTACGTTTTTAATTCACGCATACCAAATATTGGAACCTATATGATTTTCCATTAGTATGTCATCCGAGTTGAATGAACATTAAACCCACATGGTCATGTATTTGCCAGGAGGGAGCAACGAATGATCAGCGTATGCTTTGAAACATATGAGTATGCTCTTTTCTTTAATCACTAGAACGATTTTACCTCCAGAGACAATGGATCCGAACCTGATAGTTTGTATGGCCAGTCTGAGGTCAATTCAAATGTAATATCAAGGACACGGCATACATGACAGGTTTATCCGGCTTGTCCTTGAAGTACTTGTTCCAAAGCTCATTGAATTCGGGCCCCATCTCTTTGAGTTCCTCCTCTGTGGGGCGTATCTATGAACATTATGATCGAAATTTGGATCTGGGAACTATCTAATTGGATACTAACCTTGAAACCTGCATCAATGGCGTTGGACGAAAGTCTGGCTTTCTCAGGACTAGTCTCCCATTCCGCGAAAAGCTGAAATTTTAGTCAGAGGTAGTTGGTCATTGAAAAGTGGATGCAAGGGAATAAGACTAACCTCCTTCTGAACTTCCTTGTCGCCTCGAAGGAAGTCATCGAGGGTGAAAGATTCATTGGACACTCGGAAGACTATATTATATAATTGTGAGCTGAGGTTGAAGAGGATCCATTGATACACTTACCGGAGAGGGTGGTATAATGATCCTGATACTGCTCTCTATTCCATTCTTCAGTAAAATCGATTGTCACAGAGCAATGAACAGCGCTTACCCCACCCCAGGAAGGTCACTGACAACTTTAATATCCAAGTTCTGTAGAAGTCCATGAGACCCGACACCAGAACGTTCCAAAATCTGTGGTGTTCCAAGAGTTCCGCTGCTCAGGACGACCATCTTGCGTGCGCGCACGATAGTTTCCTTGATTTGAGCGCCGTGCACACGATTACGAGCTGGAACGTAAGCCACGCCGACAGCCTTCGTGCCCTCAAATATGACGCGAGATACTCGGGCATTAGTGCGCAGATACAAGTTATTCTGAACATCCATAACGCTGTGGACGTATGCTATTACGATTATCAGCACATGAAATTTATGCTAGATGTGTATGAACGCACCTGTGGCAGCATCACTACGCCTTCCTGTGTGTCTGTTGATATACTTCGCCCATATTTCAGAAGCATGCGCTGTGTCCAAATCTAAAATCCGACAGATAAACAATGACATCAGTCCTCTAGAACTTGAGGCAAGGCTCGCCTTGGATATCATCTATGAGGAAGAATCAGTTGAACACCGACAAATCATCTCCGTCAAATTCTAGGACAAACCGCTGAACGGAACTCCGATCGCATCTGCTGCCCTCAGGAAGTCCTGTGCAAGTGCGGAGACCGATCCGCCATTACTAATGGCGATGGGACCATCGTAGCCATGAGTGTCATTATTGACTGGTTTCTGATAGTTCTCGAGCTGTACAAGGATCAATGAGCGTCGTTATATCCACGGAACTCATCAAAGCCACGGACACGCTTCATAAGTGGAAGTAGATTATTGCCGTAAGTAGGGCGGGAAGAAGCGTCCTCGTAAGACAAGAATGGGTCAACTGATACAAGTGATGTGGCAAGTAGTAATTTGCACGTTGGTAAAAAGCTTGGAGTCAATAAGCCTGGTCCATATAGAAAAGCGTAGCGTGAGATCGAAGATGGAAGGATCTTCGAGGCGATTTTGGCAGTGACATGAACAAGATGGCCACATCTGACTGTAGATAGGACGTTCATTCGGGTACCTGAGAAAAGCATGATCACCTGGCGAAGAGAAAAGACAATTGAGGAGTTGAGATTCAACGAGCGATGCAGTTAGAGTATTTCTATTTGCCTCGTGACCAAAGAGAGAATTTACCCATAACTCAGTTAGATAACTAAGTAGCTCCGAGTCGGACCTTCTCACCGAAGTATTTGTTCCAATGAGCAGATACTGATGAACTTCTGCAGTTCGTGGCGTCCTCAGGACACCATGTCACGATGATCAGAGGTGAATATCTTTGAATTGAATCAAGGATACATTCAAAGCCCCTTCTATCTTGGAAATGGAGTTCTGAGTGTCTTCCTACATCCACAAATATAGTAGAACCCTCGGTGAAATCTAATATGTTTTTAGACATTGTGGGATTAAGAAGAAATAGGCCTGGAAAATGTGGTCCGGTTTGGTCACTCGCCTGTTGACAATAATCAAAGGAAGATTCATCGAACGCGGCACATGTCATTATAGTCATTGGATATGTTAGTCTATAGAATAAAGGGGGAAGATACTTAGTCGAAAAAAATATCTGTTCAACGACGAGAATGAACACCATTTGACAGCCTTGCCCAACCGAGGAGAGCTGTAGAGTTCAACAGAGCCCCGTATTAATACGTATTACGGAAGAAATGGAGCGAAATCCAACTCGCCGAGCTGAGGTGCAAGTTCTCATAAAAGACAGCCTGACGAGACAGACGTGAGAAATAGCCTTGGAAAAAAGCCTTAGCCGGTAAGAGACCCACGACGAACACGCACGCGCACTGCTTAACATGACAATGGTAGCCAGAGGTAGACAGGAATTCCGAGTCGGCGCCAACCATGAGAGTATGATCTTTCGAAAGTACTATGTACATAGTGATACAGAACGGGGGCAAGGCACTGGCAGCTGGAGGTTTCCCACATGGAGTGGAGGGTATAATATAGGGGCTGTTATGTTTTTAATTCCCAGTTCTTTGCTAGTATATCGGTTAGTACACGCGCCTGTCATGTCGCTCATGGTCGCGCGAAAGCTGGGTTCGACTCCCAGGCAAAGAGATTTATTTTTAAACTTTGTTGGATTTTTCTATGGGCTTCTTTATTATGTATGTCACTGACGGATCTAAAACTATATCACGAAACCACTTGCAACTCTCAGTCCGTTTCCCAAGCATCGTTGGAAGAAGCACACCAACTTGGAACGAGATTCGTTCCTCGGTGAGTCGAATTTCAAAAAAAAGACGGACCTCCACGAAAGATCGCGTCACTCAAGGTTCTTTCACAGTACTACATATCACTACATCTCACCACATTCTGTTCGAGCATTGTTAACATCGTTGTAACTTAGAGGTTGCAGTACGCACCGGTAATTTTAACGACAAGCTTGGGTCGGTTGTTAGGACCAGTAGCTACGTTCTCAATCTTGCGGAGAGTAAGCATGCCGTCGATGACATGACCGAAGACGACATGTTTTCCATCAAGAAAATCGCATTTTGCAGTTGTAATAAAGAATTGACAGCCATTCGTATTTGGGCCAGAGTTCGCCTAGAAGATGATGAGACACTGTGGAGAAGGGAAAAACGAAATCGTACCATCGACAGCAGGCCAGGCCCTGTGTGCTTCTCTTTGAAATTTTCGTCCTATATTGAAAACGCGTAAGTCAAGCTTTCTGAGAGCATGAAAACGAGGCGCACCGGAAATTTGTCTCCATAGATAGAGAAGGATCCAGTTCCGTCCCCTTTCACGAAATCTCCACCCTGACACATGAAGTTTGGCACCCTACAAGATGTCATGTTCGATAACAACGCGAAATTTCATGCGTGATAATCTTACACTCTGTTTACACTGTTGGCGAAGAAGACCTATCATTCAGAATGAGATGCAACGCACCGATGGAAGGTTGCACCCTTGAAGCCCTGGGGTCTCGAATTAACCCTGCAGTTCTCTGCATATGAGATTTGATATTTGAAAATCGATCAAGAATGTCCTACCTGTACTCGCCCGTGCATAATTGTCTGAAATTCTCAGCCGTCCTGATTTGGATAGTCACGATAAGCATAGATCAGCTGAAACGGCATGTACAACGCACTTTGGAACAATATCGCTGTGGAGCTCCATTTTCAAACGTCCAGCAGGAGTCTCTCCGATGTTGATATCCATGAAAACGACTGGGCGGGTGGTTCCAGACATGGTGGTTGGAATGAATGAGATCCCTGAGAATCAAATGCTTGTTTGGGCGATTATGTCATACTGGTCGTGGTTCGTTCGACAGTCTTTTTCAAGTTTTTGAAAACAGGAAATTCTTGCCAGCATGTCCAATTGACGATTCGCAATATCTGTTTCGAATCTTCCAAGGTGAGTCTACCCAGAGACCTCCACTCCAGAGCGCTCGAATATATATATAGTCAATCCCACGACTTTCGCAACTTGGCCTCGACACAGTGGGCAGTCAACGGAGGTTAACGACTCCAATCCGAATCATGACACTTCAGTCGCGGTTTTGGCCAGACATGTGCTGCTTCAATTTACCTGCGAACCATTTTTCTCTGCGGTACCTAACGGCCACAACGAGACAGAAGCTCTCAATGGATGATGGGATATGATATCTCGATCACATACTTCCACCAAGACTCGGATGACCCAGGCAATTAGGCGTCTCTGAACGTAAGGGGTCGGCTAGGATCTTCAAATCTCCTTATCTCCGTCTCTTGGTGCTCGTTACATATGCACATCTTCATCACTGGTTTCACTGGCGGCTTTGTCTTTATCTGTGTTTATATATCCTGTCTTCTGCTTCTTCTTCTTGAACGGCCAGGCGTCGCAAGTTCCAACGTTATCGCCTTATCTGTTCGTCCGAACAGGCTGGAAAATATGCTACTTTTGCCCATCAACACCATGAGTGAGAGGCTTCATATCGACGATAAGTTTGACCGTCCATCCACTATTGATTTCTGATTTGGCAACAGACGATAAATTAGATCTCTCGTACTTGATCGATCTTGCTGTTCATGGATGTTGAACTTCTTCTCGCAGATGTTATAGGCATGTTCTGCATTCAGTCTTGCCAATCATCCCATCGGCACTGGTAGGTAAATATAACATTCTATCGTAGTTCGGAGCTTGACGAGTACGTCAACACACTCCCAGAAATGGTATTATTGTCTGTATCATCACCTCCGCAGCATACAGCATGGATAACAGCTTTAAAGCCTAGGGGCTTCGTCGTTGAATATGCTATGTACTCGTACTGTAGCTCAAGAAGCTCGCATAGATACTCGTCTGGTCTTCGCCTTCGTCCCATCGAGATCATCCAAAGCATCTTCCTCACAGCACAATGCAACAAGTTTAGCTTATTCGAAGAAAAAAAAACAAAAGGTACATGTATAACAACGCTAAACATTCCCATGCATCATCGAAACGAAAAATCAACTCAAATGATGTCATGTGTACGTTTCTATCTTTACCTTGGCATTTTTCGTTCAACCTCTTTCAACTAGTTCCTGCACTTTATGTAACAGGATCGCAAGAGGTTTGTGCGCCTTGACACAAGTTAGCACCTATGCTTTCGACACGTTCTGGTTTATATCTGTACCACCTTGAACTCTATTCAATTGCCATCAGATGTCCCATGATGATCGATGTACTTTCACCTAGGGGCCTGGCTGAATCATCGACCGGTATCGCTCAGCCGCTGTGTCATCCCATGGAAATAGACTGAATCAGCTTCGATATGAGAGAGAAACTACTCAATACGCCCAAACTCATCATGTCTTGGCAGTATTCTCGCACTCTCACCCATATGCACGTATGATTGCTGATTCATCATGTTGTCCATGAGCTATAAAAGGTGACTCAACTTTGACTTCGATCCCTCTTCAACCCATTCTAATTCGAAAAAAGACTTTCACCTCACAAGACATGTCGACCAACATCTTCATGCTCGGCATTACAGGCTTCATCGGAGGCACCGTTCTGGCGCGGTTTCTCGAGCGCCCGGACGTCGCCAGCTTAGAGATCACAGCTCTTATCCGTTCACCAGAAAAGGCTACCAAATTTGCCAGTTTCGGTATCAATACCGTAGTCGGCTCACATACGGATAGCGAGCTAGTCGAGCAACTTGCGTCTGAAGCTGATGTTGTCATATCTATGGTTAGTTACGTGTTGTCCTACGTTGATTATACCCTAATGACAATTCTTCAACGACACCTAGGCAGACGCTGACTACCTTCCAGCGGTCCAGGCGGTACTCAGAGGCCTCGAAAAGCGTCACCAGGCCACCGGAACCGTTCCGATTCTAATTCATACATCCGGGACAGGTGTTCTCGCTGACAACGCCATTGGTGCATACTCATACGACACGATCTACGATGATACTAATCCGGAACAAATTGAAACTCTTCCCATTACTCAACCACATAGATGGGTAGATGTCGAGATTGATGCGGCCGATGCCAAAGGCAAGAAATCACGAGTTCTTCCTAACACAGTGGTATCTGACCTAATTTTGAATATTACAGGATACGTCAGGACTCACATCATCCTCCCGTCTACCATCTATGGCATCTCAGCCACAAAGTTTGTTAAGCTCGGCATTCAAAACCCACGTTCGATACAGATCCCATCCTTGGTAAAGGGAGCTCTAGCTCGCGGACAAGGTGGGACAGTTGGCGCCGGGAAAAATCTCTGGAACGATGTCCACATCGATGATAGTATGCAAACCCATGAATTCTCTCAGTTTTCTCACTTACAAACTTGTTAGTTGCGGACCTATACCTCGTCCTGTACGACTCCATCAAGAACAATCCTGCAGGAACAGGGCATGGTCGTGAAGGCTACTACTTTGGGGAGAATGGCACCCATAGCTTGTACGACGTGGGAAAGGCTATTGCAGAAGCATTAGTCGAGCTCGGGAAGGGTGCGAGCCCAGAGCCAACTCCCTTCACTAAGGAGGAAATCGACAAGTATCTTGGACCATACGCTTATGCTGGTCTTGGGTCGAATTCACGCGCCATTTCCAACCGATCGCGGGCCATTGGATGGCGTCCGAAGCACACGACCAAGGATATGTTGGCTAGTATCAAGGCCGAGGTGGAAGCGTCATTGACTGGTAACTGAGACGTTTCCAGCGGTCCGATGTGGATTACAGAGCTTTTCCCAGAGACTAGCTTGTCCTGGTCCTTTGAATGATGATGAATTAAATCGATGTTCTAATCGCTCTCCTCTAAACGATGTCCCCAAGATCCTTAAGATGGGCTGTAGGGTATCTCACAACCTGATATTGATCTTGATTCGTGGATGATGAAGGTTGAAGCTTGAAACATGAGACATCACAAGTTGCAACGGGTTCGTAAGTAGAACCATCGGAAATGTAAGGAGGCCTCACTCCAAGTTAGGACAGAACCCCTCAGCCAACATCGCTTAGATGCAACCAGACCACCATCCTGTGCCATCGAGATTAGTACTGCCAGCCACGTCCTTCGGTTGCCCACAATATCGGAAGAAGCATCTCATACGAATTCGGCAAAGCGTCTTTTGGTGAAGGATGTCGTAGTTAGCGCTGTTTGAGATCTAAACTCGGTACGTAAGTAATGTCACGGTCTTAAAGTTCCTCGCCGTGAAACTCAACTTGAAGTATGAGTGAGCGGAACTCAAGAGGTCTGTACCTTCGCGATAAGATTCGAATATATAGCGAAAGCTAATGCTTCAACGGTGAGGCTGGTTTGAGTGAGCAGAACTCAGAATCGTCATGATCACAGTCTGTACCTTGCGATAAGATTCTCATAGATAGCGAAAGCTAATGCTTCAATGGTGAGGCTGGTTTGAGCGAGCAGAACTCAGAGTCGTCATGAATCATAATCGTTATCTGTACCTGGACCCTCACGATATAATTGAGGTAGTCTTCGAAAGTTAAGGCTTCAATATTCAATGACGAGGCTGCCTAAACAAGAAATTGACATTCGAGGAAGTCTCCTGTCGGCATTGAACAAGATGGATGGGATGGGACGGAATCAGAGGATGTCGTCGGGGGAGGGGGGTCTCGGGATGGGATTGACAAAGGAGAATAAAGAAGGGGTTGGTAAGGGGGTGGTGAATCAAGTCGAGGGGCGATTCAAAACCGAAGAAGGGAAGAGGAAAGGACTCAAAATGGAAATAGACAATCGTTTCTGCTCATGGTGACATTGCCAGACTGTATGACATCAGACATCGGTGCAAACGTTAAGTATAGCAGAGTGCACAGCTGTTGTTGCTTTTCAAGCCTTATAAAGTCTTCGTTACCGTTGACTTGGATACACCTGTGAAGAATGGACGATAAGTATACGAGTGAATGTGGTAAACTTATTACGGAAACGAAGCACGAACAGACCATTGGATACAGATAACCTGGGGAGGTTACCGGTTCCCAGTTACCAGTGATTGTCTGGGCCCATTAGGGGAATTGATGGAAGATATGCATATGAGTGCTGGGGTGCGAGACTGACTCAAAGGAGAGTTAGGGTCGAGGCAGTAGGGTGTACTTGTTTGAGGATTGACACTCAAACTTTAATAATTACAGTTCAGGAAATACTTCAGCTGAGAAAGACGAAAGTAAAGTCAACACTGGCATGCCATAAGTATACTCAATTGAAAGAAAAAGGAAAGGTTTTGACACTACTTACTGTATTCCGGGGAATTCCAGCTCGCCCGGATAGTTCCGAAGGATTGCAAGCCTGCACGTGTCACCCGTCAATACATTCTCGAAGTTTGAACTTGGAACGTCGCATCACTCAGGTGATTACCGGTGTAATTGCTATCGCACACTGGTTCAACATAGGATATCTCTCTCCTTCCCACAGCCTGACATATCCATATCCCATCCGTAACAGTCTCGACTCGCGGAAGATCCGACTCGGAGTTGTAAACCAGTGAATCCGATAACTTACATTTGCCACTATCAACACGTCCGAGTTCTGCGAGAACTAGTAATAAACGACTTTCCATTTCGAATCCTCTGCTGCGCTCTATGTTGACATGGTTGACATGAATAAATCTATCTGAATGGATTCTAACTCGCTGAAGCCACAATCCTCGATAATGTGTCTGGAGACGATCGATTGGCTGTCACTCTTTACGCTTGAGCTCCAATCATCTGAATGGCTACTATACTTTCCATGTGAATTCTGTGCAACCCCATATGTTCAATGGTGGGACATGGGTCTTACGTAGCAAGATGGTTCTTCTCCTTCGCTTGGCCACAGACCTTGACACCGGCAGGAGAAGATTTACGAGTGACTTGTTCCCCGAGGACTCCAGTGTGCACCTGTTTAAAGTATGTGATTCACTACCCCGAGTTCTAGGCTGGCCCTATGCATCTGACCATTTGTCGCTTACAGGCAGAGTTGAAAGACCTAGGTTTCTAAATGAAATACTTTATGTCTCATTGCCGGTATTCTGCTGCTCTAAATCTTTCCATATGTCGACAGGGCAATCAATGTGAATAACACTTGAACGGCACGCCTCAATGTGTTATCGTCAGGCCTGAGTCAGCTGTCCTTCCCTGTGGCGCTTTATTCCAGCGCCGTATTGTCAGGTAGTCATCATAGGCTATAATTTTAAGCATTTCGCACAGGTGTCATAGTGTGAACATAGGATATCTCTATTATGAGATTGTTATGGTTCTTCTCTTTTCCCATGGCTTGACATACGAGATACATAAGTGAGTTGCTTTCTGCTTTATCTCTTCGAATTGACATGCTGGAAGCCTCTCTCCTACTTCTCGTGTATATTACATTTGTTGGCTCAATCAGTCTTCTCGTTAAATGGTGGTCCGCCCCATCATCCAGGCTACCTTATCCTCCAGGACCCACTCCCAAACTTATCTCAGGGAATTACGGTCAACTCCCCACTACACTTCCCTGGTTGAAGTATACTGAGTGGGCCAAACAATATGGTCATTATCCATTCATTTTGCGAAGTCTACCCCATTGACCTGGACCATGGGATAGGGAGCCTTGTACATCTCAAGGCATATACTAACCACATCGTTGTCGTTAACACTGTGGAAGATGCAAATGCGTTATTTGAGAAACGTTCTCGTCTCTATTCTGATCGCCCTCAAATGACCATGATAGAACTGTGTGTAGCCCTGTATGATGAACCTCACCGGTTTCTCAAATTCAAGTGTAATCAGTATGGGATGGGACTTCAACGCTGCTTTTGTAGGATACGGCGAAAAATGGCGTCGCCATCGAAGGCTCTATGGGCAGACCCTCAATAAGGCGGCGGTTCACCAGAATCAAGAGCCAATACAACTGCTCAAGGTCCACGAGTATCTTCGTCGACTATTCGTGACACCCGATGACTTTATGGCTCATGTTCGAAAGCAAGTCTCTTTTTCACACTGATGTTTTATCTCCTTACTCCGACTGAAAGTGTCACCGCGTCGATTATAATGGCAACTGTATACGACAACACGTTGCCGGAATCTGAGATCCAAAGATTCACGAATTTAGCTGAGGCAGCAATGGATAAACTTTCAGGCGGTTTCTTTCCTGGTGCTTTCTCCGTAGATGCGCTGCCCTTCCTCAGATATCTACCTGCGTGGTTCCCTGGAGCTGGTTTCAAGAAGTATGCTGCGGAATGTAGACTTTTGACACGGGAAATGCAGGATGGACCATTAGAATATGTCAAGGAACGATTGGTGTGTTGGCACAATTGTGATTTCTTCTGGCCTTGTATTGATGCACAATCGCAGGCCGCGGGCTTTGACGTTTCCGGCATGGTATCAACACTGTTATCAGAGCGTATGGGCAATGCCAATGCATTATACGAAGAAGAACAGGACATAAAAGGCGTTTCTGCCACTATATTCGCAGGTAAATTAACTCAGTAAACCTACTTTCCTGCTGTTCTGATCTCAATCTCTAGGTGGTGCTGATACAGTGTGTGACTTCACATTGAAATCGGAAACGAGCCCACTGATTCTTCCGGTAGTCTGTATCTGCAATCTCGACTTTCATTTATGCCATGCTGGTCAACCCCGATGCTCAGAAGAAAGGACAAGGCGAGATAGATACTCTGATTGGCATGAACCGGTTGCCAGACTACGGCGATCGTCCATCTTTGCCATACGTTGAAGCGATCTATCGAGAAGTCATGAGATGGCAACCTGTTGTTCCATTGGGCGTCTCACATGCTACCCTGGAAGATGATGTCTACAACGGTTACTTCATTCCTAAAGGTCTTTTGGATATCTGTATCCTTGATGATATCTGATCAAATTCTAGGAACAACCGTTATATCAAACATATGGTCCGTAAGATGAAGCACCTAGTGCTGACTTAATTTGACTGATAGGCTTCCGATTCTTGGTAGGGCAATGACACATGATGAGAACCGCTATCCTCAACCTAATCTGTTCCTACCGGAGAGATTCTTTGACGACAATGGGAAGCTGGACAACGACGATATTGTATTAGGTTTTGGCTTTGGTAGACGGTAAACGTATATTACTGTGGACCGCTCTTGCATCTGACAGAAATCCGAAAAAGAATCTGCCCTGGCCGTCACATGGCTAGTTCAACAGTAAAACGTTGCGTTCAATACGGCATGTAGAATTACTGACGGTTGTGCCGCCTCCACAGATTTGGCTAGTCATTGCCACTATGCTTGCCACTTTCAACGTTGGAAAGGCAAAGGACGAGCAAGGAAATGAGATCCCTGTTGACGGATCCTATTCTGACGGTCTTGTTTGGTACAACGTAGTGTCTCTCTCTCTGAAAGAAACTTCACTTACTTTCTTTTCTAGTCGTAAACACCCGTTCCGTTGCTCTATCACACCTCGATCTGAAGGGGTCCGGAAGCTGATCTTAAATGACTATCAAGACAACTGATTCATAATATTGTTGAACTGAAATATCAGGCTTTGCCGGAGCCGAGTGATGTGACTTCTATCCATCGAATAGTATTGTATTCGTTCTTGAGAACTTTTTCGATCCAGCGATTGTTTAAGGAATAAATCATGTGTCATGACGCGTTTTAACCTCTGTATACATACCATCTTAGTACATATTACTATATGATCAAGATGTCATTTCGAATACAAACATTCCTATGTACGAAGACCGTATTACTTGATTGGTCATCTCGAGATGAGGACTCTCGCACCATGTAGCCACCATGTAGCGATAGACTCGGACGAGCCAAAACCATCCCATGAAAACTTCTATTCTAGTTCCAACTTCCCGCGTTGGAACCCACGAGGCGTTTGGATTCAGATACTTCAGGAGGTTACCGGTTATTGATGATTGCCTGGGCAGCCTGGGCTCATTTGAGGCGACTGATGGAGGATATGTAGTCGAGTGTGTGCGGAAAATGGTTGAGCCTGGGAGTGAGGGTCGAGGCGAAGCTGTGAATGTGATCCGTCGATTCTGTTGTGAGAGGCGTGATTCAAACTTTAATAAATGCAATTCAGGAAATACTTTAGCTGTGAAAGACCAAGGTAATCCAACCGAAGAAAAGAAAAAGCTTACAGTAAAGCCCTTAAACGATGGCTCTCGGTAGCCCGCCCGGCCCCGCGTTGAAACCCACGTGATCAGTCCCGTGAGATACGCGTGGCGTCTTGCGCTGATTTTGCCACAGAACAGGAACCACTACAACCTCGATCATCACGCGTGGAATGTACGCTTATTGAACAGCCTTTCGCTTTCCTTCTCCCAATGGTCGACCATAAGCCTTTGCCTGCGCTTCCAGCGCTAACCACACTCTCTATCGACGCAAGACAACACCGAAGTCAGCTTATCCGCGCTTTTCTCTCGGAAATTCGCGAGGCGTGGATCGAAACGAAACGAAATGCGTGGTTGCACGTTTTTGAAGAGGCTCTTGATGAGCTCGGCGAGGCGCTTAGCGAGGGTAAGTGGTTAGAGGGTGTGAGGAAGTTGAGAGAGCAGCAGAGAGACTGGGATTTGAAGAGGCGAGAGACGGTCAAGGCTAGAAAAAAGCGCGGTGCGAGTTTCTCAGAGAATGGGGAAGAAGGAAGTGAGGCTGAGCAGTCTTGGATACCCGCTGCGATGTCTGTTGCGGGCGTGAAACACTTATTTCTTTGTGTGGCGCCTCCAGTCCAATCTGAAGACGAGCTAAACATCGGATGCTCGTTCAAAGCGGGGACATACGCGCTTCAAGATACAGAAACGCCTACTATTTTATTCGGGAGCAACGGTGAGTCTAACATATGTCTCTTCGTTGCTCTGCTAACGCGTCTACAGAAGGCAGCACCGCTCAAATGGTCGGCGGGACGTTCACGTTTAAAGGGCTTTCGTCTTCGGACCAGCACTCCTCGCTCTTTCGTGCCTTGCGTCTGTCAATCTATGTTCAACTCTCACTAACGCTTGAACAGCAATTACTTATCGACTCCAGCATCACTTTAGTCTTTCCGCGTCCCCGTCTTACGCTGTCTTTCCCTTCTGCACCTCAGCGCCCCACCGCCCCATTATTTCCACCGCCAATAGAATACAAGGCAGGAAAGAAATACACATCACAGTCGTTTATCCGCTCCTTGTTCCCTTTCAAGTCAACACACATTCATCGCGCGACGACAATCGTGCCTTTAAGCCGCGAACCTAACTCCTCGCCGCGTTCGTCATTCGACTTTCGTTTCTCCATCCTCGGGTCTGGCGGCACTAAACACTCTACTGCCGTCCTACCATCTCCACCGTCATCCCCACACGCACCTACACACGCGAACCTTACCAACTCCGAGTTAAACTCCCACCCAAACACAGACAAAGACAAGGACACGCCCACGAAGACGAAACCCACATTCACACAAGCACTCACAACCCTGCACACAAATGCAGCCCTCTTGTCCACCTCGCCCGGCGTGCGCTTCGCCCCGCCTCCGCTGATCGTCGAGCTTGCCGAGCGGGAGCACAAACACCCAGGTGGGGGGGTGAGGAAGCTGAGAGGCGATGAGCGTGCGGGGTTGGGGAGTATTCTGGGATGGGAAGGCATTTCGAAGGAGAAGGAGACATTGGTCGGCGGGATGATAGGCTCGATAGGGTTTGTTAGACAGCAAGGAATCGAGGTGTTGGTGTCGTCTCACGTACCTGGTGTACTACCAGACTCTCAAGATGGGGAAGCACGACTAACGTGTGGACGTGCGAGGTGGCGCTCGTTTCGGTATTACTCGTATGCGGGTGGGAGTCGGCGCGAGGAGGATGGTGGGGAGCTGGATTGGGAGGATGAGACGCTCGGCGGTGCGCTCAGGAGGTTCAGCGAGGAATACTCGAAACAGTGTGCGGTTCAGGGGTGTAAGTACCCGAGGGGAGAGCATGAGGTGCGGATTGTACACGGGGGCGTGAGGGTGTCGATTTGTGTTAGTCTCGAGGGAGAAGAGGAAGAAACGGAGGGAGAGGGAAGGATAGAGATGTGGGTTAGCTGTGCGCTATGTGGAGCGTCGTCGGAGAAGCGGGGGATGAGCGACGGGTCGTTGTACGTCTCTTCTTTTCTTCCTTTCCCTTTTCCTCTATCACGGATATGTACTGATAAACACCCGAAAGCCTCCTCTCATTTGCCAAATTCATCGAATTGCTCATCTACTCACCTACCCTCGCTGGCCCGAGCCCCGCTGTGTGTACATGCTCCCCCTCGTCCACGAACAGGTTTTCGTTTCGACGGCATTTCAGCGTGCCACCATCCGCGTCCGCGCCCGATCATCCGAAGAACAAGGATAAGAGCAAGGATATGAAGAAGCACAAACACGTGGTGACCTTCGCATGTTCGACCGTGGACGATATCTTTGAGCTGCGTGTCCCGAGGTTACAGATGAAAGTTCCCTCCTACGACCGCGGAGAGCGGACGGAAAGGAGTGTGTATGATTCGGGTAGTGGGTGTGGGAGTGTGGAGACGATGAATAATACGGAGGAGGAGGGGGAGGAAGGGGAGGGTGAGAAAGAGAAGAGGGAGTTGAGGAGGGAGATCAGAATGTGGTGGGAGGGTGTTGGGAGACATTTGGATCGGCTTGTGCGTGTTGCTTTTCTTTCTCTTCGTT
>JAGGAS010037679.1:0-19851 GCA_017657355.1 Termitomyces sp. K1Ac | reverse complement strand
GACTGCATTGACAAAGAGGCTACTTACCTGAATTACCCGGAACCATACAGCATAGCACTAGGGACACTGCCGACAACTTCCTGAGGAAATCCGAAGAGCGCATGACAATCCTGGAGCGTTTAAGGTTGAAGGGATTCTCTAAAGGAAGCACAAAATTCGGAAGTGGTCAATGAGAGTTACAAGAGAAAAGACTAAAAGGGTTGTAACAAGGGAAGAGCTCGCCGACGTGTACGGACAGGGGCTGCCGCAGACAACGAGCTCGAAGAAGGAAAGTGCTGTTACATAAGATGTGACAGTGACCTTTGGTTTCATCCAAAGTTTGTCGCGCCTGCTGTCATTTATGCATGAAGTATGGACCAGGATTGTTTGACGTTCTATACAGCCAAGGGCCAAATGTCAAATCTTCGTTCTTCTAGGGCTTTCGAGCCTGCGCTACCTTCGAATGGACCTGGTATCTTCGATGCCATATGCATGTAAATCGGACTCGTCTGAGTGTCCAGTCAAACAAATTGCACCGTCTAGACTATCGATTAACCTCTGTGCATCGACATCGACCCACAAAGATACGACGAATGGAACGTCAGACCAGTCCTACGTGTCAAATTGTCTGTAAGTTATCAGGAGAACGTGCCTGGTTGTAGTGTTTCACTACTGGGTCGTGTGTTCCCGGGACCAATGTGTCATGGCACGTCTTAGCCTTCAACAATTTAAATAAAGTAGGTGATCGCGACATGTATACGAGATGATCGATGCTGGAAGGTTTATCTGGTTCTGTGACCTTCAATAATCTAGGCTCGAATATCCTGGCCTCGGTACCACTCATTGCATTGTTATTCTAGCGCGAAATTTCGACCCTCAAAATGTCGGCATTGTAGTGAGCGAAGCAACTGAATATTCCTTGGTTATGAAGATATCAACTCGCAATTGTGAAGTCAATCTAATTTACCTCAACCATAGTGAGAAGTTTGTAGTCGTCGTGGAAGGAGGCCAGTCCTGCCCAATTTCCCTTGGTCCTCTCTGATCTTCTGGATTTCTGATTGGACAGAAGTGCTCCATGATCCATTGAACGGTCTTGGTCGTCTGATTACATTGTTTCTGGATTTCTGAAGGAACGTGGTCTTTAAACATTCAGCTTTGATCCATCTGTCACCAGATCCTTTGTAAGTAGAAAGAATTACCTATCTTTACTTTTTAGCTTGTAAGAGAAACAAGGCCTTTCACAGGCGGCGAGCGAAAGAAGCGTGGTACATACATTCAGGTGGCACTGATGAGTATGCTGAAACTGATATATCATCTCCTGTTTTTTCCTTCTGCAAATTCCTGCAATGCAGCATTTCTCCGCGTTTACAAGGTCTGAATTCGAACCTTCATCGCATATTATTCGGGAACTGCCCAATGGGGGGCAGAACATATTGCAAGATCACATAAGAACAAGAGTCTGGACCACATCCAGACCTCCCATACCCATACTACTTTTGTACGCATCACTTCTTACTTGTTACAGATTCTGCTCTTGAGGACCCTACCAGTCATTTGGAAACGCATTACGGAAGGAAACGGGTCATTGCCGCGGCTATACCCAGAGAGCCAATTTCTTAAGCACGCAGTGCTCTGACACACGCTCAGTATCTGCCCCGGCTTACTGATACCCCTTCAACATGGACGTCTTCAATCCCAAAATCCTCGATGCTAGCATCCGCGATGTCTCTTCATGTTTGACCGACAACCAAAAGGCTGACCTCCTTCTCTATGCGATGCGGAGTCTACACCCAGAGGGGTAAGTGACTGATCCCTTATGTTCAAGAAACTCTCCGCTGACCCAACCTCAATACAAAAATCAATATAGGCGCTCTAGAACCATCATCGAAAATGCCGTCCAATCATGTCTACTGATCTCCACGCTTACCCCTGAAAACACGGCAAAGGCTCGAATACTACGGGCCCGGGCTAGACTTGCGGCTAGATCACATTTCGGTGCTCAGGAGGGTATGGTTGTTGTTCCCATACTTACTGCAACATTCATCACACAGTTGATCACTATCATGTGTTCAGATCTTCAAGCAGCGTTAGTCGCAGAACCTGACAACCCCGAAGCGAAGGCACTGCTGCATCAACGGTCGGTAGCCGTCGAAATGGTTTGTCGACCTTTTGTAACTCCTGAACATAATTGATGATGGCTATTCTAGCTTCTGTCACCGTTGCCCCCCAAAAGAGAACGTTTCTCTATCGAAATCTGGCGCGAGATTGCGCTCTACCTACCTCGACACGACCTTAAAGCCTTACTTTTCATTCCCCATACCGTGTCACGCGTTGCTAGTCAAATTCTCTTCCAGAAGCTTGACCTTCACTTCGGGGGTATAGATGCCGAGGAAGGCAGAAACGATATATGGATGCATCCTGCGGGAGACGTTGGATTTGCTAAAGATGACGATGCACGCCATGCTCAGAGGAGCGCGGACATTCTCACACGTATTATTGTTGATCCCCAATTTGCGAGCGCCGTTCGGACTCTGCGAATATACGCTCCTATACGTGATCGTGATGGGGCTATGACCTTCCAGATAGGTAGGTTTGTTTACTCCTTCCAATGTGCTCGAGTCTCACTCAGCTTACTCCACTCCAGGCATGTTGACTAATGCACTCCCAAATTTAATCAATCTTCGTAATGTATCAATATCCGCGGGTGTTGAAGGCATCATACCAGTCCTGCGTGTCCTGCAAACATGTACCCCCCGTTTACGTGGCCTCTCTCTCCAGTATGTGATGTCTTGCGTTGCCATTGACATGAATGGACACTTATCCCAAATCCTAGTTCACCAGATGGTCCCACCGATCTCCAATTCGAGTTCAAGCATCTCGCTCACTTCTCGTACTGCACATCAGGCGGATCGACTATTCAACTTCAATCCTTCCTTGCCCAGAACCGCGACTTCTTGCGCACCGTTTACATTGATAACCCTCATTGGGTCTTCCCCACTAACAGCGTCTCCATCCGCAACCTCACGCATTTCCATTTCACAGGTCATATACCCCTTAACAACCAGCTCTTTTCTGACATCCTTGCCAATGGCCGCCAGCTGGAGTCCCTTGCACTTTCCTGTACCCTCGATGGTGCTACTTCACAGCAATTCCGTGCAAGCCATCGCACATACGGATCTGTCCTGCCTTTCCTCCGCAACTTTTCCTTCTCAATAACGGCAGTACACCGCCGGGTTTTGGACCGCGATCTCTTCCCCGCCGTCGCAGAGTTCTTGAGGGGCCGTCATCTGCTTCGGTCACTCGCACTCACTGCTCATGACGAGAGCGTACAACGTGCGGTTGGATTCGACGCTGCCGTGTGGGGTGTCCTGCCATCGCTGGTCAACCTTCGAAGTTTGAAGATCGCTTATCCTCCTGATCTGTCACCTGGCCTGGCATCATGGTTGATACCTAGGAGTGTGTTGGCATTGTCACTCACATTGGAGCAGGTTCCTTCTTCCTCAAGAGACCCTGTACCGTTCCTCGAGGTAGTTTCTTATTCCCCGTTGCACCCTATATTATAAGCTAACACAATGCTAAATAGCAACTACGCCCTGGAATCCCGCCAACACTGCGGTACGCTGGCCTGCCGGATCTGCTACCATTGCGCAACATCTCGGCGGTAGTAGGACATGGCTTCCCCATGGTACGTGTAGTACGAGTGGGCAACAGCTACTTTGGCGTGAACCGAGCAGGAGATGGTTCGGTCAAAGAGTTGGAGCCGTGCCCTAAACGAACAGTCGCGTATCATTGTGCTGAATGGCTGGAGTGGCGTGGCTGTGAGGATGCTTGTGCATGGCATCCATCTGGATTCCCTGACAGCCGATGAATTTTTGGATACTGTGGGTTCGGACTATGATTTATTCGGATCTACCTGTCATGAGTAGGACTCGTCGTACTGGTCCTAATTCGTATACCATTATCCTTTCTCATCTTGAGATTCAGAAAATGTCAGGACTGATGTTCAAGATACGAATGAATGCCTAGTGGAGATTTTGGTTTTCTTGCTTCCTATTTTCGCTTTATGTATGCCTCACCAATATCAGGAGTATGTTTGCATCTTTGGATAGCTCCGTATTGGAGTCCTTATTATGACCAAACGAAACTGTTGGCAATAATAGATCATGACAGGCAAAAGGATTTACCGAGATGTTATTATTTCCCTCTAGCCGACTTGAACGACTGACCTCTTCATTGCGGATGGTACTAGTGAAGCGCTCTACCACTGAGCTAAGAGGGATTGTGTGATGGGTCCCTCAGGATATTGTTTGTATGAGTAGGGGCAAAAGAACATATGAATAGAAGCTTTATGCTGGAGCGCATCATTATATAAAGGACCAAAGAGAATTTCAACAACATCCCCCGATGCTTGAACAAAGTAATTAGCACCTGTGACCCTAGTTCTCGACTTCGCACGTTGGCATCAAATAATCCATTAGTCAATGAATGTTAAGGCCTTGAACCCAGATCTCAGTCACCTTGGAATCTAAGTGCAAACATTGATGATCATGCATCATGGACTTTAATTTAGTATGTTTACATCCTCCTCCAGTACAGTTAATGTACATATCCTTCCTTGTAATGTTCTAGAGGATAGTGGTCTAAGGTCAGTTCTGCAGTCAACAAGTCTGCAATGAATTCAGAATTACCTACCAGTTTTATTGACTTTGAGGGAAGACTCAATTGCGGCAGGTGGCAGTCTTGGCTGACGTGACCTGGCAGACAGAAGGGAGAGGACAGACAGCGAATAGGACATATCTGAACCCGTCGCATTGGTAGATATATGTGTTACCGCTAGCGACTTTTGGGTTGTCACCACATCCAACGTAGCCTGAATTATGGTGTGGAAGTCAATATACATCTAATTGAAATATCTGGCATAGACCGTAGCATACTGACCGGCTTCGTTGGAAGAGCAAGGCCTGCCGACGTCCTGTCCCATTACCATTCCAGCTGCGAGCAGGCAGAAGGAGAGCATGGCAGAAGTGAAGAAGCGCATAGTGATTTTCTGTTTGGTGGTTTGCTTCGACTAGTAGCGTACTGCTCAAGATGTCGATACTGAGGAGTCAAGGGAGGTCCTCTCGGTTTTTATAGTAAAAACTATGGAGCAGATAAGCAGATAGTATCGGATGGAGCATACCTTACTTACCTTGAACCTAAGCTAATCGAACGCGCTGTCATTGAGGCCTTAAAGCTCGATTATCTCGTCGCCATAATGATCGGCTATTGTATGAATAAATCTGCAGTATTACTTACGTATCGTCACCCTGGGGCACATCTCAAAGTCGAACAAAAACTGTTTCTTTCGGATTAGTCTTGACTCGAGTCTCAACTCCAAGGCAGAGCGGTGAATGCATGATACTCAACTTGTCCAACTTCTTCTCGACAAAAACAATTTTGAGTCCATTTGTAAAAGTTGAAGTGGTGGTCGGAGGCCTGAGGATGTCTTATGTACTGGATGCGCTTGGCATGCCAGTGCGCAACTTTGTTACCTGCGATAGAATCCCGCAACCATCGCAACAAACTCAATGACATCCGAGGTTCTAAAGACGAGGACCATCATTCATGTCTACAAATGACATAGGGTCGTTGATTTACTGCGGTGGAAGAATGAAGCAATGATAATCAGCATGGCATAGGAAGGAAAAAATTCACAACTTCAAAAGGAAAGAACAAATTACTCCTCGTGATGAGTCGACCCAGGTTCGAACTGAGGACCTTCTGTGTGTTAGACAGATGCGATAACCAACTACGCCATCGACCCATATGGGAAGTAACCACTGGGCCAACCAATATCTCATCAGTATTCCGTATGTAATGCAATCAACGTCGCCGGGATAAAAAACAAAATGTGCCATCAGCCCACTCTCGTGCTCCTCTTGCAGGCTGTCGATGTACATGCCGCCATTCATAAATCCCGCGTCGAGAAAGCTGGAAACAATCACCTCGAGAAGTCATGGCACTGACGAGGCACGCCGAATTCCAACTGTGGTTCGAAGTCAGTCATAATATTGATATTACCACCCGCGATGCCAGCAGATGTGAGATACAGTAATTCCGATTACATTGTCATTGATTACACAGCGACTGAAAGCTAATAAGAAGCGATGGTACATATGCATATACTTACATGGACGAATAACGAGATAGTCAAGGTGTGTGGTGTGGTGTGGAGAGGGGATAGTTCAGCAATGAGGATAAGAACAAGTACGCAGCGCAGGGGAGAGAGACCATGGGAGGAACCAAGACAAGACAAGTATCGAACGACAAGAGAAAGCAAGCAACCTTTCAAGAAAACCAGAAAAAAAGAAGAAAAAACACAGAAAAAAAAAACACCAACCAATCCCCCACCTACACACTCTCATCAGAGATAATACTCCCGATACTCAACACATTCTTCTTCTCCCCTCCCCTCCTCTCTCTCCCCTCCACCTGCCCCTCCCCCCTCTCCCTCCTCATCCCCACACCACCGCCAACACCCATACTCATCCCCTCCCTCTCATCCTCCCTCTCATCTCTACTCTCCCTCCTCCTAATGAAATACTCCCTCTCCCTCTCCCTCTCCCTTTCCCTCTCCCTCTCCCTACCCCTCTCCCACTCCCTGTCCCTGTCCCACTCCCTATCCCTCTCCCTCTCCCGTTCCCTCTCCCTCATTTCCCTGTCCCTCTCTCGTTCCCTGTCTCTATCCCGCTCCCGCTCCCGATCCCACATCACATTCACCCCCGAGCCAGAATACAAAGACCCAGACCCCTCAGCCCCGCGCAGCGGCGCAAGCTGGATCCGGTCCCGGTCTCCTGCGTTAGCGCTAGTGCTCGCAGTATGATGCAAAGGCTGATGGAGGAGCGTGGGCTGGTGGTACTGCGGCTGTGGCTGGTGCTGCGGGGGCGTATGTTGCGGTTGCGGTTGAGGTTGGGGGACGTGTGGCTGCGGCTGAGGCTGGTGCTGGGGTTGCGGCTGCGGCTGCGTGTGCTGGGGAGGCTGCGTATGCTGGGGAGGCTGCGGCTGCTGCGTGTGTTGAGGCTGAGGAGGCTGCGCCTGATGCGCATGATACGGATCCCACCCCGGCACAGGCACAGGCGCAGACGTCGCACCCCACGCCTCATACCCCGGCGCAGGCACAGGATGCTGCTGGTGATGTTGAATCGGAGGTGGCGGCGGCGGCGGAGGCTGCATATACGCCTGGTACGGCACCTGCATCTGCTGGTACATCCCCTGCTGTGGCGCGTAGTACGGCGACGGCGCAGGTGCGGGTGCGTAGGTCGCGTACTCGGGGGGCGGGTACGGCGCGGGCGCAGGCACAGGCACAGGGGCGGTGGTGTTGACGGATGGTGAGACGGGGACGACGTTCATCGTATGTTGATGTGGATGTTGGTGCGCATGCTGCGCGTGCGAAGGGGGCACAGGACTCGGCGTCCCGTTGCCGTTCCCATTCCCGTTGCCGTTCGCGGGGGTCGTACCCTCATCGATAGCAGGCGAGCCTACACTCCCCGCACTCCCCGCACTCCCTACGCTCCCTACGCTCCCCGCACTCCCACCACCCCCAGCACTCGCTGCACCTGCATACGCACCAGGATCATAATACCCCTGCACCTGCATCTGCGGCTGCTGCTGCATCGCCGGCTGGCCTTGGACGTACCCATACGGCGGCGGGGGCGGGGGCGGGGGCGGCGGGTACTCGTACCTGGGCGCATGTGCGTGCATCGGGTGCGCGTGCGGGTGAGGAGGCGGAGGCATCATACCCATCATATGTGCGGGCGGGGGCGGGGGCGCATAGTGCGCATGCTGCATGTGCGGGTGCGGAGGTGCGTGTGCGTGCGGATGAGGGTGCGGGTGAGGCGGTGGTGGGTGTTGTGCATGCGCGTGAGGATGTGCGTGTGGCGGGATCCCGTACCCCGCGTACGGATCGTACATCTGCGGAGGCGGCAGCGGGGGCGGTTGAGGCTGTGGCTGCCATCCCTGATTTGGCGGGGGCGGAGGAGGCGCGTACGGGGATGGTGCGGGTGCGGGTGCGTATTGTGTGTGGGCGTGTGTATGTGGTGGAGGCGGAGGTGGTTGAGGTTGAGGTTGAGGTTGCGGTTGCGGTTGCGGTGGTTGTGTATGTGTAGGCGGCGGAGGCGGTGGCGGGAGCTGCTGCTGTGGCTGCTGTTGTGGTTGAGGCGGAGGCGGCGGACCCATACTCATCTGCTGCTGCTGCTGAGGCTGATACGCAAATTGCTGCTGCTGCTGTTCATAATAAACCCCCTCCTGCCCTTGACCCTGCCCTTGACCCGCCCCCTGCGCCTGCGGCTGCCCCGGCGGCGGAATCGAGGGCCCCTGCGTCGGGTCGCCTGTGGGCGGGGGCCAGGGGTGCTGCTGCGGCACCGGGATCGGGGGCCCGACGAGCGGGACACCGATGCCGACGCCCACGCCGATCGGGGGTGTTGTTGTCCCCCCACTTGACCCAACCCCGCCGTCGTCGGTCCGCGAACGCTTGGAACGCCGCGGGGTGGCAGATCGCGAGCGTGAACGCGACGCGGTTGTTGTGGGTGGAGGTCGTGGAGGTCGGTCCTTGTCGTGCGAGCGCGCGCGGCGGGAGAAAAGGCTTGTTAGTGGTGTGGTGGTGGATGTGGATGTGGATGTGGATGTGGATGGCGGCTGTGAGGGCAGAGGCGGAGGCGATGGCGGAGGGTCGTTGTTGTTGTCGTACATGTCGTCGTCGTCCATCTCGTCGTCGCGCGATCGTGCGCGCAGACGCAGACGCGGGCGTTCCCATTCTCTGTCGCGCTCCCGCTCGCGTTCACGGTCACGATCTCTTTCTTCCCTCTCCCTCTCCCCCTCTCGCTCCCTCCCCCTCTCATTCTGCCTATCCATATCTCTACTATCCCTCTCATCAAGCACCGCACCCCCCGCAAACGGGGGCAACACCGGCTGCGGGGCGGACGCACCCTCCTGCACCGGCCTCTTCCTTACTCTAATATCCTTCCTGATCCTAATCTTAATTCCCTGATCCGCAAGCGAGCACGAGAGAGGTGTGCTTTCTTCCATGCCTGGGAACTTTTTCGCGGTGTAGACGTAGAACGGGGCGGAGTAGATGGATTTGCAGTGCCGGACTTGGTTGCCGACGACTTCGAAGAGGGAGAGTTTGAGGCGGTAGGAGCCTTCGGTGCGGACGGAGAGGTCGGGGAAGACGAAGAAGCCTGCGTCTGTCGATTGTTAGGAGGTTAGGGAGGGATAGGGAAAGGGGGACGTGCCTTCGTTGCCGTTGCTAGGGTCCTTTAGGTGGTAGAGGGACGAGACAACGGAGCCTGTTGTGCATCGCGTACGTCCGTCCTGTTGAAAAGATAAGAAAAAGATATAAAAAGGGAAAGAAATAATACCAGACTTTTAACCAATGCAGTTCTTTATCATCGTCTGGCTTTGCAAGACTAGCAAACATGAAATAATACGGATTCTGCAAAAAACTCTGTGCGTAGCCTGCCAGATCGGTCGGTGGCTCACGGTCATTGTTTACACTGTGCGCAACATAAAAAAAAGTCAGCATCTATTAATACACCGCCGACAAACGCACGCACCTCTCCGCATCCTCCTCATCGTCGCTCCCGTCCTCACGATCGCGTCTCCGCGTCGCGCGGCCCTTTCCCTTACCCTTGGGAGCCGCCGCGGGATCAACAACGCGCAGCTGGACGATAGGCGGCGGGTCGATCGGGCGTCGGTCGGCTTTCCCGCCGACACCGCACATGCGCGCCTGTTTAGGCTCCTGCCGCACCGTAAGGTGGTATTCTCTGTTAAGGGGGCTGGTCAACATAGGCAACATGGATGGACACGAGCATGGGCATGGGGTTTGATATATGTAGACCAAACCCAGACTCGGACCCGGGGCCATGGGATTGGGACGATACTCACAGTCTGTCGCGGTGGAGTGCATAGCCGGTTGTCCTCGACGCCGACGCCGCCGACGACGAGGACGGGCCCGGGACATCGGTGGATGAGGGGGAGTGAGGGTCGGACATGGGTAATGGAGTCAGTTCAGGGCTAGGACGATTGAGTCAATAAGAGAGTGGAATGAGCGAGGCAATAAGGTTAGCTTCAACTTTTCCAGCCGGTTTCCATTCTCTCGGGTCGCCCGTTCCCACGCCGATCACTCGGTAATTCCCTCTGACAAGCCTGTGAAGATCGATAACATACTTACATATGTACATATCTCCACCGCTAATATGGTCTACCGAGTTTGAGTTTAAGTTTAATCGTCCATGTATGTATGTATTTCACCCGACATCGGATGGCCTCCGTGCCATGCACAACGTCTATCAACATAATCGCACACACACTGCCACATATCGTCCACAACCCCGGAAGACGTACATACGTAGAGCCCACACAAAGTCTAATCTCACTACATTAGTTTTCTCGTCGGTGGGACCCGCGAATGCTTTTTTTTGTCGCACCAGATTCATCGGGTACAAACTACACTCAAGCTCGAACTTTGCATCAATTGATATCGGGTACGTGTTGCCCTTTTCGATACGTGTTTTCTTTGGGGTCCTCGCGTGTCACAGTATGTACTGCCAAGCAGCTGGAATGGATATTTTACCTGCCGAAGAACGGATCATGATGCCGATAGCGTGCAGTCCAGGAGAAGAACACACTGTTCCTCCTGACATCACAGCTCTCGCACTGAATCTGTGAAAATTGAACCTAATTCCGAGTTTCACCCAGGTGTCTGATTGAGAGTTCCTCATTCATACACACCACAAAGGTAAGTTCCCGCCAATACATACCCAGATCGCACTTATGCTCAACCCGGTCGACGTCATTCAACATTTAAATGGTACGTGATTCGTGTGTTCCATTCATTCTTTGATAATACCACGCACTAGCCAGTGTGCTCCAGATGCTGAAAGTATACCGTAATAACCGCCTCAGGAAGCCAGGGCTTTCCGGAATATTCTATTATCTACAATGTAACGGCTAACTTATCATCAATAACACTCCCAAAGTTCACGATCGATTCAAGAATTAAATTACTCAGCTGGTATCAAAAGTATACCCACGATACACTGACCAAACCCAAACTCTATCTGTCACCGCTTGCTACTGATCGGCAAACATATGTAGCAAGAACAGAGTTTAATATGTACCGAGATTTCGAACATAAGCCGCCAAGATCAAGAGTCCCTGCCCTGCGCAGACTGCAGTCAGCAAGATCTGGATCCAGTATGACATGACATCCTTACTTGATCACTTATCCAAGCTCGTGGAATCCGGAGAGATGATGAGACAGAGGCGGGTTGAAAAGTCAGTCCCATAGATTAGCGCTCCAGCTTGAATCTTGTATCATATCATCAATAAACCCACAATCGATATTCAAAAAAGAAAGCTGGGATCAAAAGCAGTGCACAATGCACATACGACCTAGACCACGATATGTACACTGACCCAGACTCTATCTGTCATTGCTTACTGATCGGCAAACGTATACATGTACCATGGACATGAGTTTAATATGTAGTACCGAGATTCCTGGCCCCGTGATAGAGTTCAAAATTTCAGATTGCCCAAGTCTCGACATCCTCATGTAGGATGTCGCTGTTACTATTAGCCGCCAAGATCCAGAGCCGCTGCGCTGGCAAGGATGACATGATATATCATATCTAAGTTACTATCGCACTGATGCTCAACCCGGTCGACGTCATTCAATATTTAAATGGTACGTGATTCGTGTGTTCCATTCATTTTTGATGATACCACGCACTAGCAGTGTGCTCCAAATGCCGAGAGTATACCGTAATAATCGCCTCAGGAAGCTAGGGCTTTCCGGAATATTCTATTATCTACAATGTAACGGCTAATTATCATCAATAAATCACTCTCACTCCCAAAGTTCACGATCGATTCAAGAACAAATTACTCAGCTGATATTAAAAGTATACCACGAGACCAAACTCAAACTCCATCTGTCACCACTTGCTACTGATCGACAAACATATGTATGTATACGTAGCAAGGACAGAGTTTAATATGTACCGAGATTTCGAACATTAGCCGCCAAGATCAAGAGTCCCTGCCCTGCGCAGACTGCAGTCAGCAAGATCTGGATCCAGTATGACACGACATCTTTACTTGATCACTTATCCAAGCTCGTGGAATCCGGAGAGATGATGAGACAGAGGCGGGTTGAAAAGTCCCATAGATTAGCGCTCCAGCTTGAATCTATATATCATATCATCAATAAACCCACAATCGATATTCAAAAAAGAAACAAAATTACTCCGAGTCAGTTGGGATCAAAAGCAGTGCACAATACACATACGACCTGGACCATGATATGTACACTAGCCCAAACTCTATCTGTCACTGCTTACTGATCGACAAACGTATGCATGTACCATGGACATGAGTTTAATATGTACCGAGATTTCCGGCCCCATGATAGAGTTCAAAATTTCAGATTGCCCAAGTCTCGACATCCTCATGTATGATGTCGCCGCTGTCGCTGTTACTATTAGCCGCCAAGATCCAGAGCCGCTGCGCTAGCAAGGATGACATGATATCCAAGTTACTTGATATCACTAGTGACTAATATCCGAGATCGTGATCCGCCAGCGTGGAATGAACAAAAGCCGTGAACGTGTGCCCCCAGAAAAGAAAAAATCGCCGACTTCGAATTTTTATTGTACTGCGCAAGTACTTACGCTTGCCAGCAACACGGTCGATATGCCAAGTGATCTACTATATATAGTACACAGTACTTACCAGAGCAACGAACTCGGGAGTCGGCACTTTCAAAGTCCGTGTGAACTCGTGTGCTCCAACCATTCTTATACTACAAGTATACCATAACCACCTCAGGAAGCATCGTTCTCCATAACCATCCTATTCTAGTAAGCAACTTTGCATAAGCATGGTACGGCTCCACTGGCAGCTTAAAATCTATCATATCATATCCATATCAATACAATACTTATGTAAACCACGTACGCACTCTCTCACTGATAAAAAAAAGTCCACGCACATGCACACACTGACCAAACCTGGCAAACTCTATCTGTCGCTGATCGGCATACATACACAGCAAGAACAGAGTTTGATCAAGCCACGAATCACGATCGAGTCCTCATGTCACTGTCGCGTGGAAGACGTCCCACCACAGAGCCCCTGCCTGTGCGCTGTGCGCTGCGGCTACCTTATATCTTTCGCACTGCGGCGCAGCCGACGCACAACTGCAAGGTGTCTGTCACCCAGGATGACATACATCCTCCGAGATCATGGTATGAGAGATGAGAAATGGTGAGCAAAAGGACGTCTGTAGGGTTGATAGCCTCGATTATGAATAAAGTAGTAAACGTATTAAGCATATTAGATATCTGCTTTCTTTGATTGGAGAGGTAACGCCACACTCTGAAAACTAAACCCATTTCATTAGAGGTAAACTTGAATGTTGCCGCCAATTTATATCTTTATGAGGAACCCTATTATGTATGTAGAAAGAAGTGTGATACTCCAATAAATTCAATTCGTGATAGAGCATACCAGTGATTCAAACTTGGTTAATTTCATCCTTGTACTTCATGAGATCACGACTGTCAGCCCTATTATGTACTAGACCAAATTTTTGACAAGTCATAAATGAGGATCATTGACAAACGCACACTGACCGAATTTCATCCGTCACTGATTTACAAAGCGAGGACGGAGTTCAACGAATTTCCAACCAGGATCGAGTACCATATTACTTGCCTCATGCCACTAGAGTGTCTGTGGTGTATGTTGATACTATCTCAGTATAATGAAATCTGTCAATCGTTATAGATCTCTGCTTTCTTCAATCAGAAAGCGGTAACGCCACACTCACGCTGTTTGAATGGAAACCACATCTCTCTACTAGGGTACATAATCCAGAATATCGGCGCCACATTAATTTCACACCATTTAATACTTTGTGGGTGACACATATGTAAATGTCAGCCTTATAATGTACGCCGAATCGTTGCAAGTCGTGCTAGATAACGTACACTGACCGAATTCCATTAGAATACATAGCAAGGATAGTTTAACGAGTTTCCGATCACGATCGAGTGCATTACTTGCCTCATGGACACTATAAACCGTTATACTTTGATAGTCTGGGTGTAATGAAACATGTCAACATCTGCTTTTTTGATCAGCGAGCGGTAACGCCACACTCACGCTGTCTGAATGGGAACACATCTTTCTACTAGGGTACAAGATCCCGAACGTTGGCGACAAATTTGTATAAGGAATCATGGCATGTAGAAAGACGTTCTTTACCCTTGCCGTTTGATATAGAAATGCTATATATAAATATACGTACATATACATGCACTCGATTTTTAAGTTTGATACTCCACCTGTGAGAACGAAAGAAAAAAATCACTAAACCATGCAAGTGATCGAAACTGGTCAATTCCTGCCATTTCTGCATTGTATTGCGTATCGATACATCAAATTCTATTCCTCCTGGAACATGCAAGTACATAGATATCCGCGTATCAAGAGCATGGAAACCCGAAACCACGCTGGCTAGATATTGAAGCTACCAACAAAGGGACGGCAAAATTGATTTCACGCTCATCCTAACATCGCCACACGTACAGATTTTCCCAGAAGTGTGAGTATGTGTCTTGTCATATCCACGTCAGGGCATTCAAGGTTCGCTAGATCACAAAAGGTAATAATGTTCCAATGCAAAGCTTGAGAGCGATCTTCTGATTGTACTCACAATCTCGTAATTCTCGTTTGCTGGTTCTCAGTAGATCATGATGAGTACACAGACACGGAAGTCAACAGCACCGGCACTGTCCGAGAATCTCCAAAAAAATCAGCGGGAAGCGAGCGTGATTTATTAGGATTGATTACTATTGATTTACTACTAGTAATGTACTTACTTACTTATTCAACTTGGAGCTGAAATCATGATAGGTAAGACTCCTGAAGTTCGTTACTCTGCTCACACGTGCGTCGTAGTAGAGGACAGAAGACTCGGAAGCTTACGATGGATGGAAATCAGCGGCACATCCCGAGCGGCAACCGGGAATCTCAAAGTTTGGCAACAGTATCTGTGCCATCCCTCCATAGAATACGAGATTTCGGATGTTCATTATTTAACTATGAGGTTCTGAAGGGCGTTTAGGAGATACTGGTCAAAGCCGATGTCATCCGAAATCTCTGCTTAGTATCGTGATAGTATTAAAGGGAGGTAAATGACTTATTTGGACACTTCTTCCCCGGATTGAACTCAGTTGATCGACATAAATGGAGTATACATTCAGCCTCTAAACAGAATTCGCGCATTTACTAATCCCACCGTTGTGGTTCTCACAGGGTTCCAAGACCTCGGACACAGCTCGGCCACAGCTCGGCATCTGCCACTGCGGACTGGACGTACCATAAATCCATATATATTTCATACTCTTCAAAACTGGCATCGATCTTAAACTTCATCACATTCATGACAATTGATTCCGCCAGATTTCCAATTTTCCACTCTTCTGCTCCTACTATACCAAAAAAAGTTGTATCCACATGCTCCTTATGTTTACGACGTACTCACCCACAACCCGGCTCCACCAAGCTCCGTCCACTCGTCATATCATATCAAGACCATATCTTATTGTAACTCTTTCAAGAAAGGAAACGCTCAGGGCAAGAAAAGGTCCCGCGACACATTATGCATGTCACTATAACTCATGACACGCGCATAAGTTACACAACACTTATGCTTACCTATGTATAGCCTACTTTCCGACTGCATCGCCTTCTCGCGCTGCAAGCTCGGAGCTTCCCGATGGAGGTTCGCCAACCTGCAGGTATGCAAGTACATACTTACTTGGGCCGTCTCGTATCAAAGTATGCACTAACGCGGACTATGAACTACTGTGAACTCCGGGTGTACTTACTCACACGCAGACAGAGATGAGCGCAGAGGTACGTGCATAATTGTATCCCCGAAGCTCCAGCGGAGGGAATTCGTAAGCCTTCAGACCTTTGATGATTATTTAGTGGTATAGTAAGTGCTCGGGTGTCTATATAGTATTGCGCACACGACGCACCTGCCCTTTCCTATTTTCGAGCGGTGGTAGATCGTCCGAGTCGGGGTTATATTATGCCGAGTGCCATAAGTACCAAAACGAATACGAAAGTTAGGCGCGTGGTTGAGTACATATAGACCTCCACCAACCGACACCTCGAATTCATCAGATTCTGGTTCTGCCGAACGCGCGCTGTCACCGGCAAACTGAGAAAAGACTTCCATAAAGCCTTCATAAACGATATCAAAATCAACGGCTTGTCAGATTGGATCCGTATGCATGGTTCTTGGTTCTGCCATCTTACCGGCGAGCAAGTAAGGGTAATGCTTTTAGCGTTCTATGTATCCATAAGAGAAAACTGACTTTAGAACCTTCGTAAAGGCGACGATTGTACTACAGCCATATTGCTGATTCGTTTATCCGAATCATGAGGCTCAGGGTCTTGGAAGTGCAAGAAATCAGGTGAGGCACAGAAGGAAGGAAAAAGAAGGTAGGGTGCAAGTGATATGTATGTACTACGCACATGGGTAAAGGTTATTGGTTGGGGTTCACAGACTCTCTTGTGCAGAATCTCTTGTTTCCACGCAGGCGTACGAGGAATGTCGAAAAGGGATAATCGGTGTTCGTTTGCGCCTTCACATTTCCCTTGAGTTCATTCCGAGTCGGATTGGTACCCAGGAAGTATAGGCAGTGAAAGATCACATCAACTCTGAAGCCCAACTCAAAATCGTCCGAGTTCTATCTCGAGTCGATTCAACGTGAAGAAGGGACAAAAACCTTGCACGTTCTCTCGTAATTCCTGGACCTCTTTCCAGAAAACGTTCGCGATGTGATGTACTACGCTCGATCACCTAACGATTGAGTATAAACTTTTAAGAGTTAAGGCTGGGATTAGGGTTCAGAGAATCGACTTTAGTACACACATCAACCACATTAACATATCACTTCATGGCTTGATTAGAAGGGGAAGTCAGAGTGGAGGTAGAGAGGCATAAGAGGAGATAGGGAGGTCCAGAAGAAAAAGGTGACGAGTATGTGGGCCCGAGCTCGTCAGATTCGAGGAATCGCTAGTGTGGATATTACTTACCACACGGAGTTGAAAAAAATGTTTGATATTCATTTAAATTTTTGGGTCATCGCTTACCCGAGCTGATTAGCTCGGAAAATAACAAAAACTCGTACCATATATTGTCCTTCAACTCTTCGTGCGCGAGTTAGGTGCAAAAAATTACATAACACAAGAGATCTCTTGCGACATGCTGTGCTGTGTACTATCACCGATTGAGGATCGAGTAGAAATCGAGGATCGAAAGTTAATTATAGGTATCAGAGACTTAAACTTACCTGCGGGTCTCTGAGGAGACTCGACGAACAGAGACACACGCGGACTCAATATTCAATACTCACATCACTTACATGAGCATATCACTGATCCAAATCATTTCAGGATCTTGGGTGACATATACCAAGGAGAAAGGTAGGAGTATTTTGCAAGAAGGACGCGGTGAGGCGCAGAAGAAGCACAAAGATGAGTCACGATAAGTGATATGCACATGCATAGTAAAGATGGCTGGTATGCCCGAGCTCAGAGTCACAGCCAGAGTCCAGAGATGTCTTATGCAAAGATTTCCCCATAAGTACGACAGGCGTACGAAGGGGAGTCAAAAAGGGTTTTTGATCATTCTCAATTTAGGCGGCCTAGCAAAAGGCCTTCAGTAAGTTTGCAAGCATCGATCGATCAAAGAAAGTAAGAACTTAAGGATTTGAGTTTAGACATGAGTCGTATCATCTACATTAAACATCACTCGCCTGAATCATCTTGAGGTCTCGGGGTGGGAGACAAGAAAAGAGGAAACGGAGGGTGGTAATAATACGCACACGCATTAGAAACGAAGGACCCAAGCTAGGAGGTCAGGTCGTCTCACCATTGGTCCCGGGAAGGATGTACTTAAAAAGGGTACAGGGAGGACAAGTTGAGGGCAGAAGAAGAAGAAAGAGGGCGAGAGTGAGGGTGAAGGTGCTCCGTCTCAGAGGAATGATCATAAGTCAATCCCTCGCCACTGAAGATATAAAGAACTATAAGTGAATGATTCAAGCGTTGAACATCGAATCAAAATGCAAGGACTACAAGGGACTACACCGGGCGAGCCAGGCGCGTGGATCTTAGACTTCATCCAAATCACAACGAAGTGCTGCGCGCGGCGCACGCCCGTGGCACGTGCTGGAGTTGGTGCTTTCCTCGCTCTTGTTGATACGTATTATTATCGCGACGACGAATATTCATGGTCTCGGTCCAACGCGTTGGTTCAGACGACTAGGATATCAAGAGGTCAATCATCCAATTGGCCAGGTTTAAGTATGTACATACTGAATACCAGATATTTCGCGAGATATTGATACACGTGTTGGATTATAATAACGTGTAGCTTGCCGTGATGTAAGTACCTCTAAAGCTCAACAGCCTGTAGTGCAGGGAAGGGTCCCTTGACGCCAAATGGGACATGATCGAATCCGCAGCACGCCGTGTCTGTGACGTGAAAATAGGGCACTCGTGTGCGGATACGCATTCTTTTGCGCTGAATGAAAGCGTGGGGACGCAAGTTACGAGTTGGATGAGATTAATGATGATATGTAACATGATATTGGATGTACGTGCAGAGTCACTGACTCACTAGTATGTAACGTTTGAAGTTCGTGGAGAAAAATCATGTCTAGAGTTTCAAGCTTGAGCTTGAAGTTTGAAGTTTAAGGCCTGAGGTCTGAGTACTGAGTCAGGATAGATACCTGGATCCTGAGACACGAGAATCGCCGGACGTAAGAGCTTGAGAACAAGACACCAGGCTTGGTTAGAAAGATATAAAATAAAACTTTGTTTATGTTCGAGTACTTATGGGTGGCTCGGAAGTTCCCTTGTTTTTGAAATCCCCGCATCTGAAAAAGGAAGAAACGTGGGTATTTTGTTTGGGCGTGTTTTTTGCGCAACTTAAGCTTGGTCCGAGAGCGTCCTTTACCTCAGCAGTCCCGAGGTCCAACACTCCCGTGCCAACGGATGTCGTATGACATGCTGTGCCAAAGGGTCGATGGCGTAGTTGGTTATCGCATCTGTCTAACACTCTGTTCTTATTGCAAGGTGCTCACAGAAGGTCCTCAGTTCAAACCTGGGTCGACTCAGTGAGCTAGTAGCTCTCATTTTTCACCTTTTATCCAACGGCGCAGACTGCGGAATACTCCTGCTGGACTAGAACTTGGGATATCATGCCATCAGCTTTTCTTCAAACCCCAGTCAGGCTACTAGTATCAAAACTCTCCACGATCGATAAACGCTCAATCATGGCCTCTATCAGGGGTAGGTAACTTCTGTTTTGATGACAACAATGTACATGAACAACGTTATCTGGCTTTCTCGATGCTCATTCAGACTCGATAGAATGACTGATGGCTGTACTTGTCAGTTTCGAGCCCAAGATTCAGGAGGAGACATTTGGATAGATATCGGAGTCTCTTTATATTTTTATATCCTTGATCTAACATCAATATTGTTGTGCAGGCTTTTGCGAACCAGCGCAGGCATATAACATGGCGGCCTATAACGCTTTCTGGATGGCGGCGCAGAGGCTATGCGTCACGGGGTGAGAGTTGCGGCGCTTATTCCATGGAGGGATGAATTTCTGGAAATCTGAAACATACCTACACTTCTGGCAGATGGCGATGGAGTGATCTCAATGACTCATGGGTGATATCTCTTGTAACTCTATCTGACAGAGTGCTTGTCTTTCATCGGATTTTCAAGCGACAAGATGCAACT
>JAGGAS010037678.1:7052-20058 GCA_017657355.1 Termitomyces sp. K1Ac | reverse complement strand
CTGATTCCCAGTAAAGAAGCCCAGCAGAGGTAACGAGGTCGACGTGAGTTAATTAAAAAGGAGTGGAATCCGAAATCACGTTCAAGTCCCAGAGGTAAACTCGAAAATGGCTGTGAGCAGAAGAACACATGATGTTGAATACTGATCATCGGAGGAGATCGAGACGATAGTCATTCGATGGATAGCGAATAGCCACAAAGCTAGAGTCTTGCGCAACACGCTCCTCCAATGCCTTGCGCGACGTAACGGACAACCGTGAAGGTGGAGCACTAAGCGCACTATGCCTCGACGCCGACGTGGCATAACCATTGAGCATAGCATCATCCTGACCTGCCGAACCAATCCTCCGCATCAGCGGGAACTGGTGATGTGTATGTTCCGCAAGATCGTCCTTGGGAGCGCTGCTCTTCTTACCCAACAACGACGCAAGCGCAAACTTGCTTTTTCGCTTGACCGGCTGCTTGGGGGGTATAGTAGTATCTCTGAACGAGTCGATAGGACCAAGCGAGCGGCGCGAGTGTCCAAAGTCGTCATAGTGGGACGCCACGGGGCTGCCTGTCTTTCGGCCGTTGACGGACATGGTATAAGTGGCGAGATTGGGACGGGAGGATACTCCGCCGAAGGATTGGCGGCGAAGATCCACGTTCCGGAAAGGAGCGTTTGGAGGAGTTATATCGAGAGAGGAGGAGCCGAGGGGAATTTGGCGAGGGTCATAGTAGTAGGTAGTGCGAGGACGAGGATCCCCTACGTTACTACTTGGTGAGCGAGACATGGCTTCTGGGGGAAGGGGTGGCAGTGATTTATCTCTCGTTAATTGATGAGGCACAAGCTTGCCAAGTTCAGGCATCGGCGTTGGTGGTGGGGAATCAGCGTGACGCACATCAGGTTCCGAGATGAGCGGATATACGCTCTTGGGCATGACGAGCTGGTTCCTGCCAATCGCATCATCGATCTCCCTGTCTTCTTGAGCATTGTTCAACGCCTCAACGACCTCTACATCTGGACCAGATGTGCGCGATGACGAGGCAGGTGATGGGAAGAGACTAGACGGGCCAGGAGATGGAGACATAACAGGGGAAGCAGGCCCGTTTCCGGCCATTTTGGAGGGTACAAGGGACGTGAGAGAATGGTTGGAACCATGACGGCTATTAGCGATCCGCAGCTCACTAGGTCCGCGATTAAGAAGAAACGGTATCGGCGGCGGTGGCGCTAAGGGGGAGTCGTCCTCCTTGTCCAGAGACTGGGAGACCTCGCGCCGTGCCTGTTTTCCTGACCTGGTGACAAAACCCCAAATCTTCGCCAACCCCTTCTTCTTCTTCTTCGGACTCCCATCAACTGTGGCTTCACTTTGTTCCGGCTGCCCGGGCGACCATAATTGGATTTGACGCGCAGAAAGATCGGCCAATGATATTCCAAAATGATGGGCTTCCCGGTCAAGTGCGAGACTAAGAACAAATTGTACAAATGAACTTTTGAAACGCCAAAGAGCAAAAAAAAAACACGTACTGCATGTCAACCAAGCTACCGGACTGGATACCGGAGGGAGCTAGACTATCCTGACTTCTCCATCCTGTACTAAGATTTTTGAAGCCGAAGAATCTTGTGCGTCGAGGGGAGATAGATCCCAAGCTATGCACATCTGAGAACGATGCTTGAGAATATGCACGAGGTATTTCCGGGCGTCGATCGACAGGAGCGGTGAGAACACTGATAGGACGCGCAGAATTGGGGTATGGTGAACTAGCGCGCAGGCCAAAGCCACCATCGGTTTGTGCAGCTCCCATGCTGTGGACCGAAATAACCGATCTGACGTCCATCGTGGATCCACGAGATGACTTCCTCGCCCTACGCTCTTCCCTTTGTTTCCGGTCTCGTGCCTCGCGCTCCTCTTTGCGCACATCAACGTGCTCCACTATCATGCCGTTCTCGAGCAACGTAATCTCCCGAGAGTGTGAGTGAGCATGAACATCGTGGATTGGAGTGGTAGGTGATATTGGAGGCTTGATTCGTAGTCCGCCCGTGCTATCAGCAGGAGTAGCTGCGTTGCCGACATCGTAGGCGGATCGGCGGAGTTGCGAATAAGTATCGCGCATCCTGTTATCAAGTTGCTGGGCCTCTTGCAAAGCACGGGCTCGGGCTAATGCCTCGGCTTCGAGAAGCGTTTTCTGAGATTTGATATAGGTTCGGAGAGTTTGTTGCCGCGAAGCAGGTTCGCGTGGATTCTAGCAACGCTATTAGTGGGAGGAATAGAAAGGGAGATGATGATGTATACGTACAACGCTTAACCACAGTTTAAGATTCTGTTCCGTGAGACGACCTCCCTTCGCCCTCGGCCGGTTGGCTGCGTCTATAGTGACAAGCCCGTTAGCTGCATCCTCTTCCTCCCTTCTTTTGAGTTCTTCATATGCAGCATCACTCTCACGATCCCATACGCCGGGGGAAGTCACATCAACGTCTGCCATATCCTCGTCTCGCATTGCACACTCTACACAAACCTCCTCTTGCTGCTGGGGGGGTCTTGGAGAGAACCCAGCTTGTATAGGGGTAGGAGTTGTCGGAGGCGTGATATATGTAGGTTGTTGTGCATAGGCGCGGTGCTTTGGAGCTACAGGAGGATTGTAGGACGGAGAGGCGGATAAGGGCATTATGGGATAGTCGTTCTTGGAACTTCTTCCGTTAGCGCCGATACCAGGTGATGGAGAAATTGAACGCCGAGCCCCAGTTGGAAGAGGAGATGGGCGACTGACTGGGCTCAAAGTGATGACGTTTCTGATCTCGTTGTTGGTCGGTGCAGGTATCGCGTTTGCTGAAGCACGGGAAGGTGCACGCTGGGCGTTGTCGTCGAGACTATAGCGCTCAACAACCCGACGGCTGCCAGCGGGCAATGCGTAAGAGAGTGTATTGCGAGGAATGTCCTGAGAGAGGGATTGAGACTGAGAGCCCGATGACTGAATGTCTGCAGAAGTTGCGGATGTCCTTGATTGTGACTGGTACAGAAACTGAATGGTGTCTTGATGGGTTCGCTGTTCGGTCACCCGCGATGGGGTGACCGCATCACGGAGGCCGCGCTGAGAACCATTTGAAGTAGAAGAGTTGTCCCATCCGGACTGATCCATTCCCGAGTAAAGCAACGGGTTGGTAGTCATAGACGCTGGATAACGGTTGTCGTGGAGGTCAGCTCGTCCGGGATAGAGATCATTTCTTGAAGGATGAAGAGCAGCAGCCATGGTAAGTATTATAGGAGGTTGTCCAGAGACAGCGACGAGTGCGCTGTTGTGAATGCTCTTCACAGCAAATGGCTGCTGAAGAGACGGATGGACCGACGCAAGAGCGGTTCTCAACTAAAAGTTGTTGCAAGAACCACAACACTTGTCAATTTCAGCCTTCGTATTTGGTGCAGCTTGTCACCTCCTTCTACGTACATACTCGCTCAACTCAACCCTAACGTTCTTCGGATGGTATGCACTAGTATGATGTATCGTCTATGTATATTCTAGACTATATACCATCTTACTACTTGCGGTACCTGTGATACATTGAGCAACCGTGCCAATGCGATAGTTGCGTTCCCTTACCAAAGAACACCCTTCCGACTTCTCCGCATCTTGCGCTGAAGTTGGAGCATGCCGTACAATAGCGCCTCTGCCGTAGGAGGGCAGCCCGGAACATAAATGTCCACCGGAACGATTCCTGGAATGTACTTTCAAAACTCGCGCGAATAATGAGAAGCATAGAAAACGCACTATCGCATCCCCTTACGACAGAGTATGAGTAATGGTAGTAGCCCCCTCCATTTGCACAAGAACCCATGGATATGACCCATCCTACAAGCCCCGATCAACTTCCACAGTTAAAAAATTGACCAACACACTCACGAGGCTCAGGCATCTGATCGTAGACCTTTCTCAATGCAGGCGCCATTTTATTGGTCAGTGTCCCAGCAACGATCATGATATCACTCTGGCGAGGGCTGGCACGGAACACGACACCCAACCTGTCCTGATCATAGCGGGCGGCCGCCATGTGCATCATTTCCACGGCACAGCACGCGAGACCTAGTCGTCGCTTCAGTTTCTTGTATACCCATTCAAGACTGACTACTAACCGAATGTCATCGGCCACATTGAACCCTGCCTTGCCCAGTTTGTAATCTTGTCCAGTGTTGATAAAACATATTCTGTCGATGGGTTAAGAATATTTTCACCGCGATTTCGGGACAGGCGCACCAGCTCTGTTCTGCGGGTGTTCGAGGCTGAATTGGTTGGAGCCTCGCTGGGCAAGAGCAGTTATCGGTTCGGATGTATTTGGGCTCGGAATCGCATTAGAGGGTTCAGCATAATTTACGGGCTTTGAAGAGTGCAGATAGCGATAGGCTGTAGTCGACGAGTTCAGCCGGTATAGAACATAGAAAGTGCGCTCAACTTACCTTGAAGCCCCACGACTGGTCTAAAAGCTGCCCGTCGCCCAATGCTGGACGCTAAGCGAGTCAAACACAATATTGTGAGTCGTATATACGATTTAAAAGACAAAAAGACATACCTGCAGCCTTGAAGGTCAACGACATGGGTGTATCTGAGACAAGAATTCACGTCTCCCTATTGGCTGGCACAAACCGGAGTTTACCACGTGATCGGGCTCCTCGTGATCTCACTCAAGTGTAGAAAACATCGTCCTGCCATATGATACTTACGGGTAGATTCAAAAGCTTTATGTAACTAGTGGATCTTACCTACTGGGATGGATAGAATCACCACCAATTGAGATTGTGAGGAAGGAATTCTGCTTGACTCATCGATGTCACGTGCAACCTTGCTTGATCAACGCCACAACTGGAAATTCGATTCCATCAAGTAATCCAATCAAATTGCTGTCGTCTCACTGTACTTTCACTCGTCCACCCATGAACAGGCTTGCTGGCGAGCAAGAACGCGATATTAGAGGTAGGAATGCTGCTCTATACCTTGACCCAAGCTGATTCGGTGAATTCCTAGACCTGCTAAGGAAAGCAAGAGGGCACACGGACAAGACAGGGTCACTTGTGAGCCGCCATCCCTACCACCGAGCACGTTAGCTCAACGTTCTTAAGCGGAGGAATACCCTGAAGCGACTAATAGACCTCACTCACTCTCCACACCCCAACCTGAAGATCCTTGCTGCGCAGAACATTAGTTTTCTCTTCACCGATTTTCCGGAGCTAGAGGAAGAGGCGATCAATGCTGTTTATGACTTGTGTGAAGATCAAACACCTGCGGTATGCCTTCGTACACCTTCGCTGTGTCAACTTACGCGTGTCGCAGGTCCGAATTGAAGGATATACCGCTGTCTCACGGCTCTCCAGGGCGAATAGTAGGCTTGTGAGTCGTAATGCGGATGTTCTACTGCAACTCCTCCAAAGTGGTGTGTCCTTCAAATTATATTGCGGTACTTGCGTCTTCCTTATATGTGACCGGTAGAGGAACATGACGAGGTCAAAACTGTGAAGAATGCGCTTCTGGATCACCTGGAAATCGATGCAAAAGTCACACTCGGTGTCTTTTGTGACCAGATCGTTCCATTAGATGACAGCATGGATGACGAAGAGAAAGAGGTTCGAGATAGGCTACGCAATGTCGTTCTCAAGTTCTTGACGCAGGAGGCAAGGAGAGTGATCGTGGAGCGGTATGCACTGCCCGGGACAGAGGCGGAGGAAACTCTCATCGACAATCTCCTTGCGGTATGTCATCCATCAACTGCTATCATTTCTGATTCATGAGGTCTTTTAGGTGATCCCAAAATTAGCCCACAAGGACGTGGAGATCATCATTGAGGAGCTTTTCCTAAAGCTGAAGGTTTTCCAGACACCGTTGAGCTCACCACGAGGATCCGACATCCTTAAAGTCTTGTTGAACAAAGTGACAGAGTTGCTTTCGAAAGCAAGTCGACAGGACGGTGCAACATTGTTGCACTCAGCGCAACTATACCTCGACCTGGCAGGTTTTGCGGTGGTTGAAAAGCGCGTGGCACCGGCCATACTACTTCTGCGGGAATACTGTTCTTCGTTTGCCAACAAAGTGAACCTGCAGAAGTTTCATCACAACGATCAACAGTTGGTCATCTGCCGTCTCGCAGAAACATTTGTTGCTGCTGATGAGCAATCTTCGTCTTCTCTATCTTCTTTGAATGATGATGGCGCCTCACTTGATGCTTTAAGCAGGGTCATCGTTGATTCCTGCCCATTTTTGCTGGAGGTTCGCAACGGTCTCATACCTTGACCATTTCTTGAATCTTTGAACAGGCGCTCCGATTAAGTGGAACATCACCTCCAAGACATGTGAAGGCTTGCATAATATTGCTACAAGCCTGCCAACGGGTATGTTGTCATCCCCCTTACTACTGCGGTTGCATGATGCAAGTTTTGATGCTTTCTTAGCGGAAAGAGAGTACCTCCTGGACTCCTCGCCCGAATTTAGTGACAGTACTTTCCGCCATCGAAACCAAGATACCAAAAGCAGACTCTCAAGATATTCATAGTCTAATCAGGGTTCGCAGTGGGCCTTCTTTCTCCTCTTTCGTTTATATCGAACATTTCGGCAGTCACTCGTTCCACAAGCAAGCGCATCTGAAAAAGTACAAGAGCAAATAACACTCACAGCATCGACCTCACATTCTAAGATTAACGGCAAAGGGCGTAATGTGTCTCTTCCGGAACGTCCTGTTATGACATACCCTGCAAGACGAATGCACGTCGTATCAAATCCTCGGTCTCAGGATCACAGACCCGCTGCGGTGGACACTCTGACCTCTCAGGCTTCAACGGCAACATCTGTCAAGCATCAACTAACACCGGACACCTTTACCCGTCCACCAAAACGTCAAAAAGGGGATGCTGACGATAGCGGTGAATCAGACTCTGGCCCGTCCTTACTCAGCCGAATGGGGACGACATTCTCAAACACTCATACTCCGAACCCTCGCACGAACTTGTCATCGAACTCAATTCCTAGGACTAATGCGCCGAAGCCCCATGTTGCTGACGCTCCGGAATCCGCGCCTCCCAATGGAGAGCTATCTATCAGAGGCGCTGCGAGAATGAGTGGCCGGAATAATGCTGGACAACTGACTTTCCGAAGGCCACAGCCGGTTTCGACGCCTTCGTTTTCACTCTTGGAGCGACTAGAGAGTCCGACCATGAGTTTTGGGGATGGGCGAAGTTGGGGGATGAAAAGGAGTGGTGGAAGATGATTAGGACTTGAGTATCAGGATGGGTGGGATACCACTTTTTTTCTCTCGTACTTTTATTGTCGTGGGATATATTTCTCCGGTTTTAACGCACGCTCGAGAAATACTGCTTACTTACTTCTGATAATGCGTGGAGTTTGATTTTTGTTATGAATTTTAAGAGCCTATTCAAATTTTCAGGCACAGTGGGATGATGGAATGATCGAAGGAATTTGAAGTAGCATCCTTTCTTAAATAACTTGAACTTGCCATCGCGTCGCCGTCCCTGCCCACTGCACCGCACCTCGCTTCTTAATCCTGGATTGAACAGAGATATTGGGGAATCTGTTCGTTGCAAAGCTTGACAGGGCGATTGCAAGTTACCTCAATCAAGGCGTTGATGTATGCGTTTACTTTGAATCAGCCGTAACTCCCGCGCAGCAAAGCCCACCGATGTTACCCGTATTCTCGCTGGATCCCCATTTCATTTGACAGTTTACATACATGGGAGGAGGTTACCTGATGTGATCGAGTTTTATAAATCTTGAAGGCTGGTTGGGATTCTCTGCCTTCTTTCCTGTTAACTTCCATCCTTGAAAAATGGTTCATACCTTACTCCCCATCCTGGTTTCTGCTCTCTTAGTCACTCGTGCTGCTGGAAATGTTGGTCTCGTTTGGGCACAGAGATATGCAGACTGAATATATGCCTTTGCATGACAGTTCATCGCTCGGCAACAGGTGACTGACCAGCAATGCATGAGCGTGCGTATCAACTCCTTTTAATACCCAAGCCTCTTTTGCTGACACGAAGTTTTAGACGATGTGTATATCGGCAACGGTGAACGGTTCTGAAGTACAATGTGCGCGTAGACACTTTCACGATTCAGAAAACGAGGCTCACTCTGGAGTATCTTGAAGATGTTTTATCAAGCCTGGGTACACAACAGTTGGGGTGGATGGGAATGTTAGTAGAACTATTTCCTTGAAATGAGAAATGAGGCTGAACGCATCGCCCAGGGGTTTCGGACGGTTTATGGCCAATACACCGATGGTTATCATGTGGCCCAATGGCAACGACGTGGTACTTTCACAACGTAAAGCCCCCCGAGAGGTTATGCCAACAGTCGACCCGAATCCACCTCGAATCGCAACAGTCGACAACTCTTTGACTTCTGTGAGAAATGAGATACATATGCAAATGGTTTTCAACGAAACTTAATATTGGACAGTTGTCGGGCGACAAACCCAGTTTTGGATTCACGATGCCGGTACAGTTTCATCATGTCAAAGCTGTCTTTTTTGTTAATCCTCGAATTCAGACAAACAGTGACACGACACAATCTATCATTATAGCCTTCGGCAAGGACTCTCCTGGCTCTTCAGACCCAAGCGCCACCCTCCTTCAGCACGTCGAATTTAAGATGACCGTTCTTGACCTCACGAAAGGGAGCTCCACATCGCCGACGTCTGGCTCCAGTGCTGCATCTCCGACCAAAACATCTTCTGCCGGGCACGGAGCGAATCCCATGGATGACATTCCTCTTTTGCCATATCAACGCATGATTGTTGCCCACGGAATCTTTCTTACTGTCGCTTTTCTTTTACTTCTTCCAGGTGGCGCTCTTCTTGCCCGATACCTCCGGACATTTACCCCGACGTGGTTTGTTGGTCATGCTATCGCTCAATTCTGGATTTGTAAGTTGCTCTGTCGGTCGAGACTCTACCCTGTTAAAGAAGGCTTCGTCTAATCAGCGGCACCTGCGATTATTGTGGGTATCACCCTTGGGATATTAGCAGTTTCAAAATCAAGTGCTCTGCACCTCAACGATAACCATAAGGTGAGAATTAATTGAGTGTAGTACCCCTAGGTAGTTTGTTGACTTATATTATCAGAGGCTCGGTGTTGCGATCTTTGCTCTGTATATTTTGCAGGTCACCTTAGGCGCTGTTATACACTGGATCAAACCACGTAATTCATCGCGCCGTCCGATCCAAAACTACGCCCACGCAGTATCTGGGCTTCTTATTATCGCTATGGCAATGTATCAAATCCACGATGGATTTACAAATGAATGGCAGCGAATTACCGGGCGCGAAGGCCTAGCCAATAGTGCCATCATCTTTTTCTATGTCTGGATCACAGTAAATTATTTTTGCGAGCTCACTCTAAAATGATGACTGATGTCTTTGTTGCAGTGCATCACCTTGCTCTACATTAGCGGTCTTGCTCTGCTTCCAAGGCAGTTCAGGCAGGAAAACCAACCAAAACGTATCCCCGTGAGAGATGAATATTTACAGTACCGGGACGAGAACACGGATTGGAGAATGACACCATGATACATACTTTGGACATTGGCGTTGATCGGTATACTCGTATCATCCTTTGCTTTGGTAGAAAGTGAGAATAAGTATGTATGTACCCCGCGTTTTTCAGTCTCACAGTACCCGGTTGTAATCGACAATCCGACAAGTTCTTTGATTGTCTTCATCTGTATCGACATGCGTTTGCGTGTGGGAATCTGGTGGACTCGGGGATGGATGGGATTGGAGAACTCGTTTGCCATGTGTATGTGTACGTATCGTTTGTTTGTATAATTTGAAATTCGCGTCGCCTTGAACAAAAACCGGTCGGGCCTGGGGAAGGGACATGATCCTGGCATCGTGTCGAAGTCAATGCTGGTCTTTGTAAATCTATCTTTGGATTGAATTTTGATACCAGGGGGGTTTCATCGTGGTGCTACATGTTAAAATAATGGCAGATGTAAACGATCATTTACACCAAATTCCTGCCATCATATGGCCTCGTAGACGCCCGTCACGTCATCGAAGCTGCTATCCCTGAGTTGTTCCAACGAGTCAAAAGATATTTGTAGAACGGACACAGATTCAAACTCCCGATAAACCTGTTCTACATACTCCGCCGCACCAGACATGTGAGCGACACGACAGCATGCCGCATGAAGAGCGAGATACTCGGCCGACGGAGCAGGAAGGTTTTGACTACTGGTGAATTTTACTTGACGGTTCCATGTTTCAGGAATCGTATAGGAGGCACCACAGACATTGTACACGTTGTGACTGGTGTGCTCTGGAAATGTTCAGGACACAAAGTCATGGGAGAGATTAGCTCACCGTAGGTTCAAACCAGAGATTCAATCTGTCGGATCGATCATGGACATCCTGTTGAAGTATCAAGACATTTTCGAGAGAGTGAATGCACTTCCCATTGAGTTTGTCGACGATATGTCGATAGCCAAACAGAGTCAGTATTGTCCATACATTCGAAGCCTACAAAGGGATTGAGCACTGGCTCGGTAAAAGATAAAATAGTATATACTTGGTCTTTCCTACCTTCCTTGTCTGTAATATCCACATTCGTAGATTCTCAGGGATGATATGGGCGCATTCTGTAGTAACTATTTTGGTTGCGCCAACTCTATCCTGCCACTGATTGATCTCCATGATACCATAATCATACCGTCCCGTAACTGGGCAACGAAACTCGTGCCGAAGTAGTGCCTGCAAAAGACTCATCCATCCACGTAGCAATACCACTTGATGCACGTTCACTCACATTTGATCTGGCTTCTGAATGATTTTTTGGAGCCTTGACAAGAACCTTTTGGATCATATTCTGTAAGCTTTGGTATGAACGGCTTGAATGAATGGAAGGCGTGGGAGCAGGTCCTTGGTATTTGTAGACTAGTGAAAGAATGTCTAACTGTATAAAATCAGATCACGAAGGAACTTACAAGTAGTAATCAAAGAATTTTACTCCTTTAAGTTCGCTCATAATTTCATCTTCGTTTGCACAATTGACAATGCGCCTGGCAACTGCTGTGCGAGCTTCGAGGGACGGCCCATCCGATATGAGGTAGGCGAGTATTCGGAAGTACATTAGCCGTTCTTTCTGTTTTGCAGTTGGTTTAGCAAGTTCAGATGCCTCAAGTTGTTTAATGCCGGTGTATCCAGGGGAGAGTTCGGTATTTGATGCTACACGTGGTGGTAGGATATCAGGAAGTGGAGTCTCATTTGAACGTGTCATCGAGATGGGCATTGAATATTGATTGAGGCCCGAGGAACGCACATAGATTAGATTGATTTTTGAGACGGGCGTGACAGCCTGGGTGGATGTGACACCGCGCGACCGTGACTTTCCGCGCCTAGAACACCAGAGTCAACACATACTTAGTTTCATTCATGGATATCTATCCGACATCACCTGTGATTTTGGATGGGGGTCTCGCAAGTTTTTCTAGCTGATGATTACAGTATCCACGCATTTAACTACAAAACAGGGAACAATGCTTGAAGCACTAGCGCAGAATGCCAACACCCCGGGCCCTCTTTGGTCGACCCAACAGGTATTGGACAACCCAAGCGTCGTTGTCGAGGTCCATTTGGCCTTTCTGCGGGCTGGAGCTCGGATTATATTGACCTCTACGTTTGTGCTGTTGATTGTGATCCACCGATCGTCTCATAACCATACCGTGCCCTGTAATAGTTACCAGGCTGCCGTCGGCACATTCAAGAAAGCAGGCTTTTCTGAAAGTGCCGCCGCAGACACAATGAAGAAAAGTGTTTACCTGGCCAACGAGGCAAGAGAGTCTTTCGTCTGCCAGAACTCTGATGAAATTGTCAAGATTGCACTGTCACTTGGCCCATTTGGCGCAACGCTTTCGCCACCTCAGGAATTCAACGGCTATTATCCGCCACCTTACGGGCCCATGGGGTACTCAGAAACAGGCAACATACTCAACTCGTTTGGAGCGGATGACACAGAAGGCGAGGAGAAATCCATTGAAGCTTTAGCGCGATTTTATCTTGAACGCCTCCTCGTGTTTGCTCGGGATTCGAAAACATGGGGAATGATCGATATCATTGCTTTTGAAACAGTGCCACTTGTGCGGGAGGCATTGGCAATCCGGAAAGCCATGCTTGATTTAAGGGGGACACTGACTGCAGAGGGAGTTAATTTCGTGCAGAAGCCTTGGTGGATATCTTTCGTACTTCCAGGTGGCAAATCGCCTCAAAAAAGCAGCAAGGGCCATTGCAAGACTGTTCAAGACATTGTCTATACTGCATTGTCCGGCACAAGTCCATCGGGCGGCGGAGAGCTTCCAAGGCCAACTGGCATCGGTATCAATTGTACCGCGCCAGTATTTATCCCTAGCCTCCTTCGCAAATACGCTCATGCTGTAAAATCCCTTGACATTTCGAGTTCTTTTCGCCCGTGGCTTATTCTTTACCCTGATGCCGGGGATGTTTATGATATTCTGACTCGTTCCTGGTCGGTTGCATCAGAAGATGCAAAACGCTCGTGGGCAGTAGATCTAAGGAATGTTATTCACGCGGCTCAGACAGAGCAACAGGACATATGGGGCGGATTTGTAATAGGAGGGTGTTGCAGGACTGGCCCTGATCTCATTCAAAGACTGAGGGAACAAGTTTTCTCTCCGAGTGGATAATTTGGAATGCAATAATCCCAATCTCAAGGCCAACAGGAAGGTTGAGGGTTTCCCGGGCGATAGATACTTCTTGCTGTGGACACTTCTACCGAGTCAGTATTTCAAGTTATCTGCCAGCCTTTCGACTGGTAAGTGAATTTTATAAGTATGAAAGTATGTAGTTATTAGCGAGACTCCATTCAGTTGTATATAATGATATGAAGGTCAAGGCGTGCGCGGCGCGATGAGAAGTGATTGTTCCATTGCCAACAGTCGGTACGGTGCTCGGTAGAATACCGTTACGCGTGCACGTGCGTATTGCAATCAATGGTTCTTTTGTTTTGGACTGTCGACAAGTGGCC
>JAGGAS010037677.1:0-20209 GCA_017657355.1 Termitomyces sp. K1Ac | reverse complement strand
AAGAAATTGGCTGTATCTGGTATATACCCTGCCTGAGTTGAGAAATATGCACTCACCTCGACAAAGAACTTCGAACTTAACCCCAGTGCCGATGCGTCGAGCCGGGCAAGTTCGCTTCATGACTTTGAAATCATGAGCCTTTTGGTCCATTCGCATCACTTTGAGAGTTTTAAGAAGTTCTCGCCCAATTTTTTCGTGAACAGTAGACTGAATAGTTTTAAGATTCGGAAATATTCTGTCAGTGAAGGTTCTGTCAACAGGCGAATCTTGCGCATCGAGAGTAAGAAATTAATAGTCGTGAAGCCTTGTAGTTTCGGACATCGAACCACAAAGACCTCCGGAACCTCAATAATCGCATTCGAAGTGACCATGTGAACCACCCATACAAAACGTAGTTAATCCTGGCCATGCTGAACCCATTTTCTGATAGTCGGTATTGGAGAAAAGCAAGTATGGGAAGTCGAGGTGAACTGTTTCAAACTCGTGTATGTCCAGAAGTAGCTCAAAGAGGTTGAATACATAATGGTGGCGAAGAACACCGCTGATTGGATCAATCAATGATGATCAGACTCTTTAGAGAGATACATGTCACGAATGACCTGGGGCCAGACAGATGAAGATCGGATTCAGCTGAGAGACTGCGTAAAGACTGTCGAAGTTCGAGTTGTTGAAGGAGATGGTGTTTGAATATTTTAAAAGGAACGGAGATTTTGGAAGGAGCGGCAGAAATCATTTCAAGCTTTCTGAGGACAGAAAATAATCGAGCAGTCTCAAGAAGGGCTGTTACGACAGACGCGAGTCCCTTGAAACTCATTGCGAGCCTGAGTGATTTGAGATGTTCTAATGTAGATAACGAGCAAAAGAAACGGAGATCGTGGATGCCTGGATCGAGCAGAGACAGGGTTCGTATATTGGACATTCGAGGAAATGCTTTGAGAGACGCTGGAGAGTGTCGTCTCTTTTGAAGGCTTGATGAAGCTTCAGGGAGCAACGGGTAGGCCCGTGCGGCCGAGATATCTCTTCTGAGCTGTCTGGCACCAAGAATGTGAAGCGATAACACGGATACAGGGCCGGATCCATCTGACATGTAACTTAGTACCTGTACATTCGGTAGTAAGGGAAATTTTTTGAGCTGCAGCTGTCCGATGGATGTCGTGCGAACGTCATAAAACACGAGGAATAGAACACGATTCACGTATGAGTCAAATTGCTCCCAGTCTCATTCGGTTACGACGCCATCCAGTATCTATAGCAGTCAAATAAGCGTGGAATTTGTCAGAAAGAGAACTGTCTCCTCAACGTAGTCACTGCTCCCCTGAGTGAGGCTGTCTACAAGGCTCCAACTTGAAGACAGGTCCCTATGCCTGGAGATACTACGTCTTGGGTACCATGAGGGCATACGTAAAGCTCTAATGGGATCATTGATAATACAGATAAGAGACCTGGCACAAAACTGGTTTTAGCAAGGGAGAAAACTCCGTGAGCGACTTGCCGTAAGAAGACGAAGGGCTATCGTGCCGAAGTCATAAAACACTAGCAAGGGAGAAATCTCTTGAGTACCCTAAGTCGAATCGTTAGCAAGAAGACGGATAAGTAGTTGTATCGTGCCGAACTCGTAAAAGACAACGAATTTGTGGCACTTGGTGATGCGATTTTGATCTCCCAAGAAGATATTAGTGCTAAGTCATTCAGTGCTTGAACACGCCGTTGGGTACAGTTCGAGTTCTGATTTCGCTCATTTCGTTGAAGAATGGGGATCACATGTCCACGGCGACATAAGGCCGTGACCGGAGCTTGAATACCTTCGACCCGCTTTAAAATACACTACCTTCGACTCGTCGAGAGCCTAGAAAAGAAGTTTCACGGTCGTTGCTTTTAGCCGACCTATGAGAAATCTCAAGGTTTTCGGGTTTCATGGGGTCGCATGGAATTAATTCTGTGAAAGCATGTGCATAGAAGATCATAACTGAGACATACAGCTTCCAATACAACTTCTACAGACTCACTTTGTAGGAAATATGAATCAAGTCCCACTCGAATGAATAAACGTATATAATATCGAAGACAAATCTTCTTTCATCTGTGCCTTCCAATCATTTGCTGATGTTCAGGTACCAGTGAGGTTGCAGAGTTCCATTGTCGTGGCAGCACAAACGTCCCCAGTGCTGTTAATAGATCAATGACGGCAATAAGACTCGCCTATTTCCGTTAGGTGCAGAGCCATGATGGAAAGTGTTGTAAACTTGATTGCGGCACTGAGAAACCATTCTTGGTTGACAAAAATCGCGGCTGTAGGGCCGTATAGGCCGGGGGTATGGAATATAAAAGTTGACCTGGATAGACCAGATTTCACATTGTCCAAAGCAATTTGAACAATACCAAGCGGATTCATCTCTTCCAACCTCTAGAACACGCATACCATCATGTTCTCCCGCTTCTACCTCTCGGTCATGGTCGCCGCAGGCCTTTACTTGGGTGCGTCAGATAAGTAGTCGTCTTCGATGACGTGCCGACTGTTTGTTTCACAGCGAATGCCAACGCACTCGTCGTCAGACAGAGTGCGTGCGCTCGTAGCTACACAGTGCAAGCTGGTGATACCTGCGATAGCATTTCGGTGGCACAGCGTGTTTCTAGGTCAGATGTGCTTCCTCGGCATCCATGAAAAAGAAACTCACGGCGTCCCGATCAATAGCTTTCAGCTTACACACGACAATCCCAGTATTGCGCCAGACTGTTCCAATCTTGTACCTGGCAGTGTCAGTACATAGCAATGGAATGTCGCGATAACAGAGGGGATCACTGACACAATGTTGACTCAATAGGTTCTCTGCTTGGGCTTCGAAGGACAGGACTGTACCAGTGTTCACGTTGTAGCCGGAGGCGACACCTGCAGCAACATTGCTGCGGGTGCAGATATCGCGTTGGCTACGCTCTTTGCAAACAACCCCAACGTTAACGCCGGTTGCAGCAACCTTGAAATAGGAGAGGTTAATTTTCATTATTATCGACAGATACTATAGTCTCATTGCTAACACGCATCTGTAGGTCCTGTGCACTGCAAATGAGGTCATCAACTATGCTTGAGGTCAATCTAATAAATTCGAATGTTATGCCTATTTTTGTGATATATAAATGTCAAGAATTACAAGCTGAGTGTATCTGGTATTTACGCGGCCTGAGTTGAGAAATCATATGCGTAATTGTGCACTCACCTGAACAAGAGAACAAATTCATTCAACAGTGCTGATACGTCGAGTCGAGCGAGCGCGCTTCATGACTTCAAAATCACGAGCCTTTTGATCCATTCGCACCGCTTTGAAAATTTTAAGAAGTTCTCCCACCTCTGACCAAATTCTTTCGTAAACAGTAGACTGAATCGTTTTAAGATTCGGAAATATTCTGTCGAGATGGCGAGCAACAGATAAGGCTCTGTCAATAGGTGAATCTTGCGCATCAAGAGTCTTTAATTTACTGAAAGAAATTGATAAGTCGTCCGCGCTAGGCAGTTGACGAGCGTCAAACGGGAGTGATAAGCCTTGTAATCTTGGACATCGAGCCGCAAAGGCCTCCAGAGCCTCGATAGTCGCATTCGGAGTGCCTTTTGACCCAGCCATACGAAGTGTAGTCAATCCTGGCCACGCTGAAGCCATTTTCTGATAATCGGTATTGGAGAAAAGCAAGTATGGGAAGTCGAGGTGAACTGATTCAAACTCGTGCATGTCTAGAAGTGGCTCAAAAAGGTTGAATAATGGTGGCGAAGGACGGCTTATTGGATTAATGATGGTTAGACTCTTTAAAGAGTAGAATTTTGATGCAATATCACGAATGACTTGGGCCCAGGCAGTTGTAAGATCGGATTCAGCTGACAGACTGAGTAATCGAAGTTCGAGTTGCTGAAGGGGATGGTGTTTGAAAATTTGGAAAAGAACGGAGATCTTAGGAGGAGAGGCAGAAATAATTTCAAGCTTTCTGAGGACAGGAAATGGTCGAGCAGTCCAGGTACCTTCGAGGCCTGTTACGACAGACGTGGGTTCCTCAAAACTCATTGCGAGCCTGAGTGATTCGAGATGTTCCAAGGTAGATAACGAGTGAAAGAAACTGAGATCGTGGGCGCCTGGATCGAGCAGAGACAGGGTTCGTATATTGGACATTCGAGGAAATGCTTTGAGAGACGCTGAAGAGAGTGTCGTCTGTACAAAAAGCTTTTGAAGGCTTGGTGAAGCTTCAGGAAGGGCTTCAAGGCAGGCCCATACGGTCGGAAATATCTCCTCTGAGCTGTCTGGCACTATGTGAAGCTCTAGAAGGCTCGCCGATAACACGGATAAAAGGCCGGATCCACCTGGCATGGAATTTAGTACCTGTACATTTGGTAGTAGGGGAGAAAACTTTTTAAGCTGAGCGAGCCGCAAGAAGACCGATGGGTGTATCGTGCCGAGGTCATAGAACACGAGGAATCGAACACGTTTCGCGTACGAGTCAAATTGCTCCCAGTCTCGTCCGGTTACGACGCCGTCCAGGATCTATAGAACTCGGATAAGCGCTCGGAATTTGTAACAAAGAGAACTGTACTCAACGTAGTCACCCCGTCCGGACAGATGAAACGCAGGTAACAATTGCAAGAGATGACAAATATCATCGATCTTCCACCATAACGCATCCAATGCTGGCGAACTGAAGGTTTTACAGCATTGAGCTGCACTGAGGAGTGTTGTCCGGTTGGCCCTTTCACTCCCTGGGACCGACCGCCAGGTCTCCTGCCAACGTGGAAGCGCAAGATGTGCAAAAATTTCATGCAGTATGTCAACGTTCAAAAGAGCTACATGTGGGTTCATGATCTGAACTGTTGATATGAATCGAGTCCGAGGAGGAAAAAACACGAATGCAAGACGTGTATTGATGCGAGGTATTCGCTCTCCGCGACAGTATCAGGGCTGGCAAGCCTCGATAATGTTTGTTTCGCGTTTCCTCTGAGCATGAAATCTCGCTTGACCCTCGTTGAATTCGAAAGGAAAGAATTGATGTGATGTTCTATACCACGCAAAAAACAACGCGTAGAATGAGAGTCATGATAGAGTAAAAAAAGTCCTGGATCTGTATCTGAATCGGTTACATTATCAACACTGGCAAACACATGAAGGTTGTCTCGTCGCGCACCACGGTTGTCGGTCATCCGGTTCTGCAAATTATGCTCTATCAAAGCAGGTGCTCCCGCGGAGATCGATCTCAAGACTAAACCGCTTTCTGACGACGATAACCAACGCGTCGATCTGGCGGCAGGCACTTTCACTCAGCAACAAACAGTCTCTCGATAGTCGAGTCTCAGAGCTGTGCCACTGGGCACTGTTCAATCCCAACCAGACAACAGAGCAATGATTTACAATCATTTGTTACTTCGCGATGCAAGTGAAACTTTGGCCGGTTTTCTCTTGAAGGGCCACATGCCTTTCGTCGCTCACATTAGCTCAGCTTTCAAGACTAAAAGTCACTGTAAGTCCTTCTGGACTCCAAATAAAAACGATGCTGATACCCACTGATTGCGGTCTCATTGGAGATGCGAATATTTTTTGACTGATGACATTGGATCCTCGCGCCCGAAAAAAAATCATCTTGTCATCATGGTGACCTTGACCTGTCGGCTTTGGGCATCTTAAACTATTCATTGAGGGGAACCTATCTGAACGTCCAATCACCGATACTATGATAAATATATCTGATGCCTGCCTGGACTAAAAATATCGTACCTTCTCGTTAGCGTTCTTCCATCTATCAATACTTATCAATGCCCGAGTAAGTATGGGATATGTATATAACTCGCGAAATCCTACCAATAAGTAGGGAACAACTGGCAGTCCCTCAAGTTGATCGACAGATTGACATTGACGGCTCTCATTTGACTTCGGCGTGCTGCTTGTTCTTCGCGCTGCCAGACGACTGAATAATTGATAGATTGGATTGTTCTATGTTCAGGCCGTGGATACAAAAAATACATACTTGGAAGCGCTTTGAAAGAAACTCGCTCAGCTCGCGGTTTGCGAAAATGAACTACATAGCAATAGACGATGGGTTAGTGGGGGTGAGATAGCTCTTCATTATGGGGGACGGTAACGAAATGTGATCCATACATTATGAAAGGCTCAATTTCGGTTCCAATCTCTGCTTCAGATGAGAAAGTTCTATAGTTTCTCCTAGACGGAGGCGAAATGCGTACCAAAGGACAAACCGTTCGGCTCGTGGGATGATTCAAAGCTGACAGGAATTCTAAAATCTTCCGGGATGGACAACGACGTAAAACATGGCACATCGACCAGGAATTGCTCTGGAATATTGTGTGAATGCGAGTTTCCAAGGGTCCTATGAGCATTGAGGACAGGTCCGTTCTTAACATCTCTGAGCATTTCCATGGAGGTTCAATCGCGAGGTAGCGTGGCATCAACATGGAGTAACTCGTAGATCGTGGGGGTTCGATCAAGGATCTGGTTTGATGCTTTATGTACATCTACTTGTTTCTACAAAATATACAGAGGTATATGCGTGTACATAATAATGAACAGAAAGAGCAAGAGTAAGACGACACTAGTAACTAAATATTCCCTCACTATTATACCGTGCACCAAAAACAGGGTCATTGTATACACCACCGACTTCATACGTCGAATCCATATCGCTGTCGCTATCTGTATCGCAATCCATAGAATCATCCTCGTCTAATCGTGGCCCCGTTCCGATAATAGACACCGTCGTCCCGACCTCGGACATTTGTACGACTTGTTCAATGACAGGTCCATTCTTAACAAGGATGTCTACTGATTGCAGCGCTGGGCCTCCAATGTGAAATCGTGCTCGTGCCACGTCACCAACAATACAGAGCAAGTCCTGAAACTGGGCGGATCCACGGAAACACAAAGATTGTAGCTGGGGACATGGCGAAGACATCGTACCAGAGACTTTGGTGAAGGCCTGTTGGGGATGCAATGCTCGTACGGAGTCCGTTGACATGTTGTTCAGTTCGAGGTGGCGAATATGTTGGAAGGCGTTGAGGAAGTGATTCAGGGCAGGTTCGCGAGCCTTGACCCCTTCAAGCGTGAGCTCACGAAGCTGAGGAAAGACGGTCCTTGACGGTGCATTGCTTGACACGTCGACGACTGGCGATTTTTGGGTGTGTATGAGAAACCCATCCTTATCCGCCACAATCTCTCCATCAGCCGTTGTGTATATGAAGGAGTCATAGTTGTCCTGCACTGGTTCCGTGGTATCACGAGTCGCAAGATAATTGAGCAGATTGTCAGCATCGAGGTACTCAACTGCACCGAGGTACTCATCAACAACCACACCGAGGTAGTTCCCATCCTTCAGGATGAAGGAGTCGACGTGAGGTGCATCTACGATCTCGAGGATGGCTTTTCCTTCAAGCACAGACCGATACCCGAGAGTCATCTTCCGAAGGTGAGGAAGCTTGACAGGCTGTATATCCTTGGTGAGAATCGTACCACCACTATGGTCGGTAATGAGAGGGCCGGATACGTTCACCACAAGGTTTGTCAGGTCAGGACACTGTGAAAGGAGCTGATGGAATTCTTGTAGAGTAGGACGGACATCTAGGCAATGTGATGATAGTTCAAGGCTATCAAGACGGCCATCAGCTTTAGAGAGGATGTAGGAAAGCGACGACCAATCGACATGGACGCCACCGAGTACGAGACGTCGAAGGCGGGGTAGGAGATTGTGATGAGATGTTGTGGTGTTGCTCATGTTGAGGAACACGGGGAGTCGCATATCAGAGGGCTCGAATGTAGGTACATCGGTTATGAAGTCGTTGCAGCGCATCAACCTCAGAGATTCTAGGCAAGGGGCACCATAGGTGGTAATCAAGGGCTGTATCTCTTGAAGCGCAACATACATCTGAGCCCATGAATCAGTCAGGATGCTCAAGGAGCGCCACCGGTACATATGAGGAAGTAGAAGAGAGATCGCTGTGCGCATGTGAGCAGGGGTAAAAGGCGGCTTGTAGTCACTTTCAAATACGGCGGGATCTATCATTCTGGAAGGTAGAGTCAATAAAATTCCGACATGTCTCGCGAGGAAAGAAACACACCCTGGTTCTGAAAAATCCCATTCCTCATCCCGAGCATCTATGGCAATGTCGAGCGGCTTGTTTTGAGATAGTGCCAGATTTGTTGAAATATGAGTTGTATTCAGTTGACCATCTTGTCCTGCCCCGAATTCAACCAGCGCTCGAGTTACACAGATGCTCGTCCACAAAGACGAAGTTTGGCGGGCAATGTTTCGCCAGTAGTGGTTGACACTGGAGAGAATCAAAGGCATCTTGATCGTTTCGGTATCAATCAAGGGAGACTCCTTGTCTTCATCCACTTGATGCGCCGCGAGTGTGAAGATGTACGACAAAACCTCAACCGGAAGCGTTTGGATTGGTGAGGTACATTGCGAGTTTGGGAAGGAGTAGGACATGGCAGACGCGCAACTGGATTAGGAGATGTGAGAATGAGAAAAGAATCCGACGAGGGCGTTTTTATGGGGTAGCACCCTCATTTCGGTCCCTTGTCAATTATCACTGGCATATCACATATCACATATCACAATAGATCAGCTGGATGCGGCAGGAACAAAAAGAGCGATGTGATATGACCAGAAATGCCTCATGGATCGTGTCACATCATGACGGGGTTAACGCTGAACATTGTCTTTATTGTTTTGGTGGTATTGTTAGGAATCTTGAATATACTTACGAAGCTTCCTTCGAGGTGGTCAAGGCGGCTTTGCGCCAGGTCATGGAGACGAGCAGTAGTATAAAAGTCAGAGATTACACTGTCTCTCCGGACAAGTACATAGTCAGCGGGAAGTGTACGGGAGACTGCAAAGATCATTGAAAGGGATTTCCAAATTTTGCAAATGACGGAATCAGAACGGATTTCCAAATTTGTAAGTGACAAAGACAAGGTCAAATAGGGTCGGTCACGATCATTGATTGGATCTCTCGATCGAAACTCTAAATAATAAAGAGGCCCGTCACATTTTCAGACTTCACACGAATCACATACGAATATAGTTACATTCATGCATAAGTTGCGATGAAGCTGTTTTTTGTACACTACTTCCAACCATCTCTTTTCATCGCTTCTGTTAACATCGCTACAACCTGTAGAAACCGCTAATCGAGTAAAACAAACGTACACAAAAGACCCGACCACACAAGTTCTGATTATTGTCAATTAATTGCAAGGACCAGTAGATACGCAAGGGCAGGCAAGGACCAACAGATATGCAAGGACGATAGATATGCAAGGACCAATAGATAGCAATAAATGTCCATAAGTAGATCCAACAGGTATACATGTGATCGCTAAGGGGAAGTCGTCAATCCACTTTGCTTCATGAACCCAGGATTGTCGAACGAGTCGTCATCCAAGTTCATCGTCGGGCCACTCTGAAGATGTGAAGGCCGAGACTGGCTCTGCGGCTGTTGCGGCAGGAACGCGCCTCCAAAAAGTTGTTGAACATCAACTCCATCATCGAAGAGCCCCATCATGTCTGACGAGGACATATACATATGCGGGTCTTCTCTTATCATGTCGAAGCCCATTCCAGATGTGTCCATAAACGAGGCTTGCGTTTGACTTGGAGATGAGAACGGCTGTGGCGGTGGCTGACTCCCAGGTGACGTAACTGATGGGGCAGGAGTTGGCACAAAGAGTGACCCATTCTTGGAAGGCTCCGCAAAGAAATCAGCCGGCGAGAATCCTTCCGGGCTGCTGTGCTGCGGAGGGGAATCCGTATTCGCCGTGCCAACCGACCGCACCGCACTCTTCTTTCGAACGGGACGAATCCAAGGCGGTCGGTTGTTAGCGGTCGGTTCTCTCCGTGTGGTCTCTAATGGAATCTGTGTCACTGAGAAAACAATGAGTATCAGCATGAACGGTAAGGAGGGAAAAAGTCCTACGTCGACAAAACTCTTCCATGAGATCACCCGACCGAAGTCCGCACACATAGCGACCGCTGAACCTACGGAGTAGACCAACACAAGAACGAAGGGCGTCAAGCCCCGAGGAGATCAAATGCTGCAATTCTTCGGTCTTACAGCTCAGCAGAATGGCAACGAGTGTCCTTCCAGCTTGTGTCAATTGATGGATCACGTGTACTCCGTCTAAGAAAAACATCAGTATGATAAACTTTGACGTTGGGAACATGGGAACTACAATAGGTCATGAGGCCTTTCTTCGCGATCTGGAGATGTGTCGTAATGATTTGGAGAGCAGAGTTATGAGCGGCGATTAAAGCTGCCTTTTCTTGTTCACCAGCCGATTCATCCAATCCCGCGCTTGTCCGCTCTGCCAGAAGTTCTGAGAACCTGTGGCGGTAGATCAACAGCCGCGCGAAATGTTCGGCGCAATGCAACCGTTCAGCCTGCGTGAGCCGGATGATATCCTCACTAGCCAGGGTCTCGGGAGTATGGGACCAAAATGGGGGGATGCTATGGTGTATATCATCCAGTAACGCTTCCTCGTCTCGCAGGTCTCTGAATTTTCGTGACCCTGATAGCACGTGTGTCGCACGTAGTAGGAACGACGAGGAATCGCTGTAATTTCGTACTGGAGGAACGTCGAGCACAGATTCCATGACGACCATGATCCGTAGGGAACATATGAAGGCGTTAAGCCTGCACTCTGTCCCAGGGGGCGGTGTCCCAACGGCGTCTCGAGTAATGAATTCGTCATCCACAGGAGCTGGCTCGGAAACGTCGCAATCTCTGAGGCGCAGTAAAGGCGGTCGGCCAAAATGGGCACTTAGTTGCTTGTCCCAAATATACACACACCAGAATGTGCGTTTCCTGACTTCGTCCTCAATGGGGTCGAAGAGATCGTAATCATCCGCGCAACGATGCAGACCAGCGTCGATGGACATTGTTATAGCTTCTGCTAGGAGAGCAGCTGCTTTTGAAAGCTTGCCTAGACCGACAGCGTAAACGCCAGCTATGAGATTTGCTTGTATGTTGTACAAGGTGGGCCGGTCGGCGATAGGTAGGTTTCTGAGACGCCCAAAGAGCTCAAACCAATGCGTTCCAGAGGAGATGCCATCGGTGGCATTTGCACGGACACGAGGATCGTCAATGTGCCGCGAAGCCAAGCAACAAACCGAAACAATGAATGATGCGAACCCTGCTTCGCCCCATTTCTCTGGGTTTCCGTAGTCCTAAGAAAGCACTTAGTAAGAGGTCAAAGTATAAAACTTGAATGGAGACACACAGAAAGAAATGTTGGGACGTGGAGGAAGGGAAGAACGTAGTAAGAAGTTGAGAGATAGCATTGTACCAGACTAAACTTGAGATTAGATATGTTCCTCAGACAATGGAGGAATATAAACATCACCTGTCCATGAGGTCCGGTACAATGTAGGAAGTCATCAGGCGCCATAATGTCTGTGGGTTGAGGTCTGTTCGCCGAGGCTTTCGATTCGGGAACCAATCCAAATTCGTTGCATTCTCGAGTTTGCTTGATTGGGACTTGTCAAGCGTTGGTGCGGATTTTTCTTGATTGCAGGATGGTGTATGGCGTTCGACAAGAATGTCGAGAACAGGGAGCCCGGACGTTTCGCCTTGCCACCGAGTGTAGCCTTCGTCATCAAAATAGAGATACGAGGCAGTCAAGGACATGTGAGACGCTTCCTCCGCGAGCTGATCTGGAGTAATCTTGCGATTAGAGTCCAGAGGACTATGATGCTGGTCCCCACTGGCACTAGAATCACGAGTAAAATGTGTAGACGGATTTGTGAGGGGAAACACGTGCAAAGACGGTGGGGGGACACCTGAAGGAAATTGTGTGGGGTAAGCGAAAGGCAATACGGGGCTGGTGGCGGCTTCTGTCGAGGTCTGCTGCCCAATGTTAGGCGGTAATACACCCCCTGCCGCAAATACTGCGGGCGGTATGGCTTGTATAAGAGTCTCCAAATGGTGCATGCGATCCTCCAGGGTTGCTGTTCGTCTGAGCGATGTTGAACGAGATTTTCAAAGATAGTCGATAAGGACGAATCCAAGACGCTTACTTGGATTTATGAGGATGCGTTCTCTTTCCTGGTTCCTCAAATGTACAAGCAGAGTTGGCTGTAAGACATGCCTGGCACGGATGCCCCTCATCACATTTGATCCTCCTCCGCCTATATGATGACTCATATCAGCCTTATCTCTGAAGAAGGTCGATAGCGAAACAGCATTATAGGCTCACCGACATCGATCACAAGCCCTATTTTTAAAGGTGAAGAGAGTATTTGACTCCCGGGTCTAAGAGGCTAGAGCAAATGCGGGCATACCTGCTAAGCTTGAACCTCCTTTCCTTGAGTATCGACGAGGTCGTCGACGTCGACGGCTCCTGAGATTCACTTGTGGTGATTGGAGGCATGATGACGATAGAAAGCAAAGCCTGGAGGTGAATAATTATAAAGAGATGCTGTGCCACACATGGTAATTTCTTGTTCTATCTTTCTGTCCCAAACTCTGGCGCCGATTTATTCCGAATCTCGAGTTCTCAAAATGGGTCAATTTTCATACGCACAACCCCGCTCCAAAACCGCTCGAGGGCTGTGATCAAACAAGAAGAAAGGGCGTAAAATTTTCTCTTCGACAGGAAGAGCAAGCAGAGGATGTTGAGAAGAACTTCCAATTGCCGAGACATCACAAATATTTTACATATATATTGATTTACTATTTTGTCCAAGTTTTTGCGTCAGATTTCTTGGCTCAAAAGACAACATGCTCAAAAAACCTCTAGGCTTGGTGTGGTCCATGCAGATCACGTTAAAACGATACTTCCGATAGCATTGCAAAGCTTTGATATAAGTAATGCACAATACGAAGAAAGGTAAAAATAAGTGAACAGAATCTAAATGTCCAATTCCATCCAGATACACTATAGTAATAAGATGTCCAGCAAGCCTCAAGGCTCAGACGCTTACACCGCATAACCCCCGTCCCAAGACGGCGCAACAGCATGTCGATGCGTCTCGTCCGAGTGTCGTCTTATTGTCCGATCATCATCATCAGACGCAGAGTCACAGTGCGAAGGTGAACGCTGTCCATGCCCATCGACACTTGTCGAGGCCACAGATTCTTCCTCGGCCGTCCAATAGTCATCGGCAGCTGTATTGTAGGAAGCAGAGCTCCCAGATCGCTCATAACCATGACCGTAGTGTGGTTCATGGTTGTTTGGCGGATGTCGGGTGTCACGCATTTGCATCTCGAATGTTCCTGGGGAAGGAGGAGCGTGTAGATTATTAGGTGATCGCGGGTGTGGAACAGGTGTGGTTGGTGACATGGGTCGTTCCATTGGAGCCTGAATAGTAGTAGCCAAGCTTGTCGGCCGACTGGAATGTTGAGGGCTGCTGGTCATTTCACCAGTAGATAATTTATACTTGGGAGACGGAAGCGGAGACTGGGGAGGGAGCTGCGAGGCGGAATAGTAGGAAGGTTGAGGTGATGGATTCATATTGAAGCGGTTGCTCGCTGGGCTCGCTGGGATTGGAGATAGATATGTCTCCTGTCCCGCGTTACTATTGACGTGCGTGTATTGGATGTTGGGTATAGGCAGCTCGATCGCTTGGCTCATAGGCGGGGTGTCGAGGTAGGTCTGGCGAGTCGAGTCCTTAGGCCCAGGGCTAGAATTCCCAACGGGTTCGTAGCGGTCGTGTGACACCTCGGAAAGCGAATGATTATGCTGTGCTAGGAACATTGGCGCAGCCTCTAGGGTAGTTTGCTTGCTTTGGGGTATTTTCTTGGCCCGTCGACGCTTCAGGCCGAGCTGATCCTTGAGATCTCCCTTTACCCACATTTCTCTCACGATATCTTTGTCTAATGGGGTATATACTGTTGTGGAGTACTTGACAATAAACCTTGGAGCTGTGATTTTGGGTCAGAGAAACAGTTGCACAGGCAAAGATATCTCGATATTCACCCAGTGCAACGGCAGCGGTGAGAAGGACAGTCGCCCAGAAGGTGATACCGCCGAAGAGGATGATGACCTCATCGACGAAATCTTTCGTCAAAAAGAACGAATAGATGACAATCCAAAGTAACATGACGATGGTGGATCCGAAAACCACAACCCATGTGATTACCGTCCAACTAGAATAACTGGTCAACTCAAATTCTGAGGGAAAAAAGTTAAGTGACATACTAATTGGTGCTTAGCCCAACATAAGAATTTGCCGCAAAAATTGCAGACACCGCAACTGTAGTCCCGAATTCCGAGATAGATTCGATGCCTTTCCCATTCCACGATGCGTTCAAGCCAAGAGTCCACACGAGGAACGGGAAGAAAAACACGACAGCCGATTGGTATAGACCGTCGAACATGTAGAGCCAGAATTTGGTCCGAGTGTACTCGAGGCCACGGATACCTCGGACGTAGAGCTGGGGGAATGCGAGGGCTGCCTTGGCGTTGATGTCTTGATCAAAGGCTAGAGGTACCCACGTCAGTATGATGAGGTGGAGAACAAGAAATTCGGACATACCTCCGAGGACGATGACAGGCAAGGAGGTAAATACAAGGTTACACAATAAGACGAATGTATATTGGTACAAGTAGGTTGCGTCAAAGCTAACAAAGTCGAGATTTATTTTCGAACAAGAGTCAAGGGTAGGACCACGAACCTGTTGAAGGGCAGGAACCAGAACAAAGCAAGAGTCCAGATGACGTTCTGAACTCCATTGAGAAAAAGGCACGAATGGCATGAGAACGACCTCACCTTGTAGAAGAAATTACTGTGCATATCTGCGACTCGTTGGTAGGACCAGCGCCCATGCACAATGAGAAGTTTGGTTAGGAATCTAAATTGGCCAAACGCATAATCGGCCGACATAGCAGCTTGAGAACCTTCTAGTCCAAACAGCCCTACACCGATGTTCGCCTCCTGAATCATAGCCACATCATTCGCACCATCACCGATGGACAATGTCATGGCATTTCTCCCTTCTTTGACCTGTGAGAAGACAAATATCAACCTGCGCGGTACCTGGTAGAATCATAACGACGAACAAGTTTGACGGTCAAAGCCTTCTGAGCAGGGGATACACGACAACAGACAACGGTCTCGCATTGAGTACCAAGATTGAGGAACAGCTCTTTGAGTTCCGGAGACAGGGCGTGGCGCAGTGTATCACCGTCGATAACCACAGCAAAAGACCCTTGAGAACCAGGGAAAAAACCACGTTTCCGTGGGTCCCATGATGGTGGACCGAGGACCGAAGCAATCTTGTTCAAACCACCTTCGATTTGAGACCGAGTCTTTTCCGTGGAGTCAGCTGACAAAATCATGATATCCATGTTGTTCTTGAGGAGGTTGCAGCTGAAGCCAATCTCAATGGCAGTTTGGAGCTTATCTCCTAGTAGATGAAGTATTCGTGTGACGGGAGCGTGTACGGATTCAGAGAGAAGTAACTTACCGGTCAAAATCCACAACTTGATTCCAGCTTGATGAAGGGTCTCGATCGCCTCGGGCACGCCCTCCTGCAACTTATCCTCCAACGCAGTCGCACCGAGAATGTGTAGCGAATGTTCGATCAGTTCATTCGCCTTGTCAATCTCCTCGTCGCGGTTCTCAATAGTATTAGTCGCATCATCATACTTCTTCGACCACAACATATACTCGTCCTCATCCAAATACCGGTACGCGATACACAGCGTCCTCAGCCCATTATTGGCAAATGTCTCCATATCTTTGCTCGTCTTCTCCTTCAGCACTGGGTCGTGGTCCTTCGCAAGTCGTTCATAGATGACACTGTCCGCACCCTTGGTGTATAGGACAAGTCGGCCTTCCGGGTTACGCACAACCACGCTCATACGCTTTCTTGTGCTGTTGAACTCTAGCAGTTTCAATGGAGTATACCGCTCCGGCTGCCCCATTACTTCAATGTCGACGCCATCCTTCTTCGACTTGCCCAAGAACGGGAACCCAGCATCGCGAGCAGCCGAGACCAACGCAGCCTCGTCTGGCGACTCAGCTTTATACTCCAAACGGTGCGGTTCGGCTTGGTCTGGTTTCTCCGCAAGGACGCTGTGGCAGATGGAGAGGGCGCGGAAGAACGAGATGATGTGGGCGCGCTGGTCAGAAGAGCGATTAGTTAGGTCCTCGGCAAGCTGTGGCGACACCAGTGTCATTTTGTTAGCCTGGAGATAGCGGTTCTTAAACGCGCGTTCCATGGTACTGAGCATCTGCTGCTTGAGCGTTGCAAGCTTCTCATTGAGTTCCTCTGGGTCGAGGGTGTCCGCCCTTCCCTCCCGAGTCGCTGCACCACGCTGGGCCTCCGTGATGCCTTCGCCATAGGCAATGCCATTAATAGAGCACTTCTGGAACTCCATGATGTTTTGCGTTAACGTGCCCGTCTTGTCGGAGAAGATATATTCGATCTGCCCGAGGTCGTCGGAAATGTTCCAAGTCTTTGGTATACATGGCGTGTCGTAGGGCTTGTAATACATGTCAACGTCTTGAGAAATGAAATAGGCCTGAATGGTCTTGACTATTTCGATGGAGATGTAGAGTGATATAGGAACGATGTTTTGGAAGGCGATGAGGCAGGACCTGGAATTTCATTGATGAGTGAAAATTTAACGCCGTGTATGCATCGAAACCTACACGAATGTAACGAGAGCGTTTATGACAGCGGAGTCTGTGGGATCAACATCCAGTTCAAAGAAAGAGGCGCTGGTCCCAGACCGCGAGTCCTGGACACCACTCAAGATAGCTGATATTAGACACATCAAAATTAAGACCCCAAAGTTGACAAGGACATTGAAGTTGGTCTCCCGCTCGATTTTGCTACGCTTCGAGGGGGTATCACCGCCATTCAGCATAATCTTAGTATCTGCACCCGTGAACACCACTAGTCCGATGACCCAGTTCGTATTCCGTAGCATACACCCACGCAACAAGAGCTCGTTGATAGTGATGGACTCCTGCTTCTGCTCCCCGGTCGATATGTCCTTGTAGCGCAGCACTCCGTGATACAGGTAGAGATTCTGGTGTGGTGGTTCTGAATCAAGATAGAAAGACGAGCGTTCAATGTCTTCCTCAGACTGCATAGCCGATGTCCCCCGAACAGCTTTTCTGGGTTTGAGATTCGTCTCGCCATCCAAGTTCTTTGTCTCGAGATAGCACATGCTATCCGCATCCGAAGTCGCGAGAACAACAATATCTGCTGGAACTTGATCATTGTCCCGGAGCAGAACGATGTCACCGACTTCCAGCTTTTTCCAAAGCGTCCGCTCCCAACGCGCAGTCCCACCTGTCCGCTTCTCCCAATCAATGACACCTATCGTCGACTGCGAGTGTATCGATTGCTGATACTGCGACATAGAGCCAAACGGATCTGGTGGAGGTTTTGCCGAAGTCGTCGAGGAATCTCCTAGTGATGACTGGGATGCCTCGCGGGGTAAAGATGGAGGATAGCTATGAGAATCAATGCTTTGTATATCGTCAAGCCTCCGACCCCCAGCTCCACGGCGAGGGAGATCGACGCTGCTGGCGTCGGGCACCGTCTGGAAGCTTGTACTTGACTCGCCTGCTTTGTCCAACATGATCCTGATCCCAGCCCCTGCTTTATCCGCCTCTCTGTCCCTCAGCTTCCGCACGCCCTTTGAGACTGTACCTGGCCGATTCAAGCCCAACAGTTTCTCGATCCATGACCGAGGGTCAGTAGGTTGGTTCACGTTCACCCATCCTCCAGCAAGTTTCGTGACACCCGAATTGTTGACTTCCTCGTCAAGTATGCCACGCCGGTAATCTTCTATGCCGTCTTTGAGCGCTGTGACGGCGAGGATAAAGGCTAGCGGTAGAACTGATATGCTGCCGGCAGCAGCCCCGAAGACGGGGAAGACTGTTAGAGTATTAGCAGGAAATAAGTGATAATGAATCAGAACTAACGTTGTACAACAACAAGTGCCAAGAAAAACAGGTTGGCAACCCTGTATGAATCGTGAGTGTCAATGTTGAAGTTAGTGCCGGAATGATGATCACAAACCTTCTAAACTGTTCATACAAATTCTTGGGAACGAACGTTATAATACTATATTCTGAATAGTCTCAGAAGGGGCGGGGTCGTGAACGGAAGAAAACTTACTCGTTGTCCGTACTTTGTTCCTCCGATACCGCACGACCGGCTCGCCGTGCAGATCGACCTCCATGGCAGACAATGGATAATTTACATACACATTTCGCCGCACGCCTGGAACTTTGGATGGACCTGCCTCCGAAGGAGCAGGCTGCGATTTTTTTGAGGTTGTATTCCTGCGGAAAAATCTCGAACTCTTCCTTATACTTCTCCTCCGCTCCGCACGCTGTTCCGACCTTATTGACTCCGCAATTGCAGACGCAGCTGTGCGCACGGTGCGCAGACGTAGCTCGGGATCGATAGTGTCGTCGTTCTCCTCGTCAGTAAGATCCTCCGGCGCCGGCATGTTTCGCCTCGGAAAAGACATGGGTGATTGGATTGCTAGCGATCCGTCCGTCCTTGGTCTAGAACACGTCCACGTTGCCCCAAAGCCTTTTGGATACCGAGAACCAGCACGGCAAGAAGGTACAGTAGATCGTGAAGGAAGGATGGACAATGACGCTGTGAACAACAGCTGTACAAGTACAGTGGATAGTATGGTAGCAAACCCGACGGCATGATCGCTTGCAGCTGACAACTAAGACCCCCGACACTCCGTTTACTGATTGATGGCTTGGTTTATTATCTCCTTGCACCCATCGCTCTGTGAACCCGAAATTAGCTACATAAAAGTGTCCAGCTCTTTTATTTCAGTACACACAATCCACTGAACAAGGTTTATTTGAATGAGCATTGTCATGCTAACAAATGATACCGAACTCGGAAGGATCCAAAGGATAACCGGAACCTTTCATCTGTTCCTCATTTCCGCAAAAGCAAGTTTTACACAAGAAGCACACAGCAGCCACTAAGTTGCACAAAACTGAACAACTTATTTCAACGACATCTGAATCAGGCTGTTCTAATCGAACATCTTGCCATCAAACATTCCACCTTTGGTCCCAAATCATTCGAGATGATGACTTGTCGTGGACTCCTGTATAGTGGGGGCGCCCCAATCTGGTGGCACTATTCGGTATAATTTCAGCCTCAAATAAGAACGTGTTCATCGCTGGCCCCCGAAGAACCCAAGCGTGGACGGAGTCATTGTGTCGCACAACCGTCAACCGTCAAGTACGTATCATTGTCAAACTTGATCAGGGTGTTCGGGGATGGTACAGGATCACCCCTCAAATATTAGTGATTTCGAACGAAACTCCTTCCAAGCTGATCGAAGCTATACAAATGTCTTCCCCATGCCTTAAGGACCGCGCGAGGATAACGCCTTAGCTCTCGCAGTACTGACCCCAGTCGCAGCCTTTGGGATAATGTTATTCGCCTGCGCACCAGTGGTAGCAAATAGTTGCTCGTTACCAACAACACCCTATGTTCCCATCCAAAAATCAATCAACATCAGTCTCAGGGCCGCTGAAGGTATGCCAAAATCACACACATTGGTAATAGTAACCCCGTTCAGCGCTGCGTCACCGTTGATAATGGTAGCATAGTTATCGGTGAGCAGTTGGACGCCCGATACAAAGTCTCTCTGGTCGAATTCACTGTGTCAACCTCGTCAGCATCCTTAGCGGCCTGACGATGGTCAGAACCTACCAGTGTCCACCGTTTGGAGAGGCGTCGGCGGTCTGCAATAAGTTTATCTGACCAACCGACAACCCTGCGTCCAAAGCCAGCTTTTCATATGCAGTGATGGCTTGCGGTCTGGAACGTGATGCATCAAATTTTGTCCTAGGCATTAGTCAAAAACCCTAATACGTACATGGAGACTTGTAAATCTGGTAGGTCATCGGTTGTGCTTTGCCAGTGTATCCTTACACCAGAAATATCACCCTGCACAGCAACCTGTCTACCAAAGTACATCATCGATATCCTGCTCTTCTCAAAATGATAAAATTTCAACTCACGGCGGTAATCCACCGCAGCCTAATACAGCCCCAGGTACTCCGAGCGACGCTGCAAACGTGGGTAGCATAAAACCTTATCCACGAAATACAGGTTGTCACATCGGTTCATAGGGGGAAATCCAAAGTGATGCTTACCACTCAGCAAGAGCGAGCCACCACTGACACCCTCCAAAAATATCTTCGTAGGGTCGAACTTGAC